>BQNB010034785.1:0-51355 GCA_026074375.1 Tanacetum coccineum
TATGATTTGAGAAAATCCAGTCGACCCTTGCTAGAATTTAGAGATTTTATTCCCTTAATGTTTTTCCTAGTTTTTAAATTTATATAAGTCACATAATGGTGAGGTTTGTTTTTGAGCCCTTTAACATTGATCAAATACGCGACATTGTCCAACTTCTCTTATCGCGTGTGCATATTAAACATCGAGTAGGATGAACTTACATACCCCCTTGATACGTGTACTTGACGTTTTCTAACAAGCGTCAAGTTTTTTTTGTTTGAGCTCACGCGATATAGCTAATGTTAATTAAATGCCCAACTATACGAATTAAGTTAAAGTCTAAACGAAGTAGTAAGGGAATTTAAAAATGACGAGAGTACGGAGTCGTGGAAAGACCTGTAAAATACAGGGTGTTATAGTCTCCTCCGGTTAGATGAGCCTTGTCCTCAAAGCTTAAGACGTTGTAGTGGGTGAAGGCGTTTGATTTATGAAGAGATATGGGTATTTCTTTTTGAATGAATCTTCACGTTCCCATGTGAACTCAGGACCTCTTCTAGAGTTCCAGCAAACCTTAACGATTGGTATGCGGCTTTGCTTTAATCGTTTGATCTCCCATTCTATAATTTCAACGGGCTCTTCCACAAATTGGAGTTTATTATCAATATGTAATCCTTCCAACGGAACAGCTAATGGTTCGTCGGAATGACATTTCTTCAAGTTGGATACGTGAAATGTATTGTGAACCCTGCTCAATTCTTGAGGGAGTTCAAGCTTGTAAGCAACGGATCCGATCCTTTCTAACACCTTGAAAGGTCCAACCTATCGAGGGTTTAACTTTCCCCGTTTGCCAAAACGTACGACCCCTTTCCAAGGTGAAACCTTGAGCATAACCTTATCCCTAATATGGTACTCCATTGGCTTACACTTTAAGTCGGCGTAACTCTTTTGCCGGTCACGAGCGGCTTGAATCCTTTGCTTGATCTGGATGATTTTCTCATTCGTTTCTTGAATTAAATTTTGACCGGTGAGTTGAGCTTCTCCGACTTTGGCCCAACAAACAGGTGAGCGACACTTTCGACCGTAGAGTGCCTCGAATGGTACAACCTTGATACTAGCATGATAGCTGTTGTTGTATGAAAACTCGACTAATGGCAAATGATTAATCCAACTCTTTCCATAGTCGATTACGCAAGCACGTAGCATATCCTCAAGAGTTTGGATGGTTCTCTCTCTTTGTCCATCAGTTTCTAGATGGTACGCAGTACTCATATCCAAACTAGTACCCAAGGCCTTTTGAAGTGATCACTAAAAACGTGATGCGAACCTAGGGTCACGGTCACAGATGATAGAGACAGGTATCCCATGCCTCGCAACTACCTCCTTTATGTACCACCTTGCCAGCTTCTCCATGGAGTCAGTTTCTCTCATTGGCGTAAATATTGCAGATTTAGTGAGTCGGTTTACAATCACCTAAATAGTGTCGTGACCTTGCGGTGACTTAGGAAGCTTGGTGACAAAATCCATGGTGATATTGTCCTACTTCCATTCAGGTATCTTGGGTTGTACCAACAATCCCGATGGTCTTTGATGTTCAGCTTTGACCTTGGCACACGTCAGACATTTGCTAACATAGGTGGCGATGTCGGCCTTCATATTGGGCCACCAATATAGCTTTTTCATGTCTTGATACATTTTGTCCGAACCTGGATGGACAGAGTATTTTGATTTGTGGGACTCGTGCATGATCACGGTCCTTAAATCTCCATAACATGGCAACCAACTCCTACCATTTAAACATAAGGTTCCGTCCGCACGGGGTTCCAACCTCTCCTTTGGTAGGTCCTTCCTGATCATACCTCCTACGTCTTCGTTCTTGAGGTTTTCTGGTTTCTGTGCCTCGGTCTGAGCATTCAATATTTGTTTGGGAAGATCCAAGCCAATAGTCATAACTAAGGCTCGCACTCTTAATGGTTTACTTCGCTCTTTCCTGCTCAAAGCATCAGCCACAACATTTGCTTTCCCCGGGTGATAACGAATCTCACAATCGTAATCACTGAGCAACTCTAACCAACGACGTTGCCTCATATTCAACTCCTTTTGGTCAAGTATGTGTTGTAAGCTCTTATGATCCGTGAACACCGTACATTTGGTTCCGTACAAGTAGTGTCTCCAAATTTTTAGAGCAAACACCACTGCACCAAGTTCCAAATCATGAGTAGTATAATTTTTCTCATGGATCTTCAACTGACGTGATGCATAAGCAATCACCTTCTCGTTTTGCATCAATACCGCACCCAATCCTTTATGTGACGCATCGCAATAAACAATGAAGTTCTCAGCTCCTTGAGGGAGAGCTAAGATAGGTGCGCTACACAACTTAGTTTTCAATGTCTGAAAAGCTGCTTCCTGCTTGTCACCCCATTCGAAGGTGACTTTCTTCTGGGTAAGTTTGGTCATTGGCTTAGCAATCTTTGAGAACCCTTCTATGAATCTCCGATAATAACCGGCAAGACCTAAAAATTGACGAATCTCCGTTGGTGTTTTAGGAGACGCCCAATCTTTAATAGATTCGATCTTGGCAGGATCCACGTGAATGCCTTGACAGTCAATCACGTGACCGAGAAATTATACCTTAGGAATCCAAAATTCACATTTTGAAAACTTAGCATATAACTCCTCCTTCTTAAGCAGTTCTAGAATTGCCTTAAGGTGTTCTTCATGTTCCTCCTTGTCCTTTGAATAAATGAGTATATCGTCGATAAAGACAATTACAAACTTATCCAAGTATGGTTTGCACACTCGGTTCATGAGGTCCATGAATACCGCAGGTGCATTTGTCAAACCAAATGGCATAACTTGGAACTCGTAATGACCGTACCGAGTCCTAAATGCCGTCTTCGGAATATCCTCTTCTCGCACTCTAAGCTGATGATAACCCGACCGTAAGTCTATCTTCGAGTAAACACTGGATCCTTGTAGTTGATCAAACAAATCATCAATCCTTAGGAGAGGATAACGATTCTTCACCGTCAGTTTATTCAATTCCCGGTAGTCGATGCACATCCGGAATGATCCGTCCTTCTTTTTGACAAACAAGACCGGAGCTCCCCAAGGTGAGGAACTGGGTCTTATAAAGCCCTTGTCGGACAGTTCTTGCAGTTGCTCCGACAATTCTTTCATTTTGGAGGGAGCCAATCAATACGGTGCTCGTGCTACAGGTGCAGCACCAGGCATCAAATCAATTTGGAATTCCACTTGTCGAGTCGATGGAAGACCCGGAAATTCTTCAGGAAATACCTCAGGAAAATCTTGAACGATTGGTATGTCCTCAAGTCGCTTCTCCCCCGACCTGTCTTCAGTCTCCTTTGATGTAATATTGGCTAAAAAGACATGGTGTCCTTTCAACAAATATTTATGAGTTTTAGTGCATGAAATGGTGTTTAGACGAGTCCCGTTTCCCTGATTGCTCCCGTCACCATGGACAATTAAGGTTTCATTTCCCCAGGGAATACGAATGATCCTCTCGGCACAATCAATGACCGCGTGGTACTTTGACAACCAATCCATGCCGATTATGACGTCGAAGCTACCAAGTTCTGCGGGCATTAAGTTAATGTTGAATGGATGGTTCAAGAAGTTTAACGTACAATCCCGAACGATAGTGTTTATCCCTATTATTTTCCCGTCTGCTAGTTCAACATCGTAATAATGGTCTAGTGTAGTGGGTGTGATATCAATCAAAGAGCTAAATGTTGTGGATACAAAACTCCTATCGGGATGTGCCCCTGAACACCACACTCATTGCAAGTAACTGCATTTTGAGTTGCTCCGGAGTTCCCACGATTGTTGTTAGAACGTACCCGTAACGACGTTGGAGTCTAGGTTTGTCCCCGCATTGCCCACCACGTACACTTTCGCTGGGGCATTGCCATTCCCACCTTGATTACCATAGTTTTTATTCTTCAACTTTGGGCAGTCTCTCTTGAAATGCCCCTGAACACCACACTCATAGCAAGTGCCAGCATTCTGAGTTGTTCCGGAGTTCCTACGATTGTTATTATTACCATTGGGACCAGAACTCCTACAGTCACGAGAGAGATGGCCAATCTTCTTGCACTTATTACACCTGGGAGCACATAGCCCTTTGTGGTGATAGTTGCATTTTGTACACAAGGGCAATGATCTCGTGTACCCCCTCTTTTCACCATGCCTAGCAGTGTAAGCCCTTCTAGTGTTCTGCCTCTTGTTTTGTTGTTGGTACCCCTGATTATTTCCATCATTAAACTCCAACTTCCTCTTTTGCTCAGCTTGTCTTTTATCAATAGTGAGGACTTTTTTATCCATCTGATCGTTAGCAAACTCAATTACTTTCTTCATTATTAGCCTTAAATATGGTGACAAACACGGAATTACATTAGTTTATTCATAGAGCGTGACACAAAGTGGAACTAATATGACAATCTATGATAGTTTGTAGTGTCACTAGGACTAAAAATACCCCCCTCTATACTTCCAAGGAGAATGAAGCTCACTTTATGTTAAAGTGAAGAAAGTGGTGGTGTTTTTCTCTCATACAAAAACACACATCTTCCATCCTTTCTTTTTTCTTCTCTAATTCAATGCTACTTTTCTTTTCACATGTTACCCAGCCTCTAGATCTTGGTGTTTAAGGGTGAATCAAATAACTATTGGCACAAGATAGGGGGAATAAATCCAAACTCAATGCATACTACAATGGTTCCAGAACAAGTAAAGATAATGAAGATCCAAGCTGGAGTACAAGTTTTCGAAGAAAGAGAACGTCACAAGACACATTCACTTTGGGAAGCGCTTTTGGAAGACTTTATATAATTGTATTTGTACTTGTAGGACATTGTAAGTAATACCGTAAATGACCCACATAAAATAGTGAAGATGTTAGCCATAAAAAATGGTAGACAAAACACGAAATAACATTAGTTTATTTTATAACGTGACACAAAGGGACAGAATAATGCCAAGCTACGATGAGTTTTGTGTGTCAATAGGACCTATAACAACCGACCCTCTCATACTTCCATGGAGGGGTGAAGCTCACAGTTTGTAAAAGTGTGAAAGTTGTGTGTTTTCCTCACTACAAAAACACCCATCATCCATCCATTTCCTTATCTCTAGATACAATGGCTACTTTTCTTTCCATTTAATACCAAGACACCGATCTGTGTTTAAGGGATGAAGTCGTATAACATATTGGCAACCAAGAGATAAGGGGTAATACCTGTTTTTTTATCTACTGAACTTGTGGCTAAACAAAAACAAGATCAACAGACGTGGCAAGGGTTTCATGTATATTTTTTGGTTCGGAAAAAAATAGTAAGAAAAAATCAAGATTTGATCTTTGTTTGTGGTTAAAAGTGTTAAGGATTTGAACATCATGCTTTAGATCTATCCCTTAGATCATTAACTATGTAAGTTTTGAAACATCATTTCGAGGCTTTTCAAGAAAGGTTGAAGATTTTTTCTTGACTGCGTTTTGACTAACTGAAGGGGTGTTCTTCATTGCGTTTTGCTTATTGAAACTCCTAGCGTATTGTCATTGCGTTTTGCTCTCATTGCGTTTTGGTCAATGCTTTTTGCTTGATTAGTAAAGACTGCGTTTTTGGTCATATAGCGTTTTGCTCTCACTGCGTTTTGGTCATAACGTTTTGCTTAATGAAGACTGCATTTTGTCAATGCGTTTTTTGCTCTCAGTTGCGTTTTTTTTTTGTGTCTTTGCGTTTTAGGCCTCCAAGACTGCGTTGTGGTCATTGCGTTATGCCTCAAATACGGCGATTTTGTTCCTTGCGTTTTGGTCTCAAGGTCTTTTTCTCAAATTCTATTGCCTAGATTGAAGACTCTTATTTCGTTTTTGCCTAGTGGAGACTCAATCATTATTATATTTCTTGGTTGGCGTTTGTCTTAAGAATTGACTGCATTTTCTCTAAAGAAGACTGCGTTTTGTCCATTGAAAACCCTTGTTTTGAAGAAATTTGACCGACTTTGGGAATTTTATAATCAAAACAAGTACAACAAACAAACACCACAATCAAGAATCGAGACTCATAAGACACTATCAACCATAACAACACACCATATAAACAACAACACTTAATCCCAAAACGATCCTGAAAAGATTCACTTAAATGAACAAAATGGCTAAGAAGATTTGGATTACAAAGACATTGTATCACGAAGGTTGATTTGGTATCCCATATTTGAAATTGAAGTTTGGATTTCACAAAGGCGTCTACTTATATCAGTCATCGTGACTTTCTTCTATTTTCTATCGATTGAAACTGCTTGAATACGTATACATTTAAGACTAAGACTTGGATGATCTAGTTTCCAGCAGTCAAAGGGTGGTTGGATGAAGACCTGGATAACTATCACTTAAAGGAGTTATTTAGTATACTCAGTGTCAGCATGCAATTTCGATGTGGATAAATTCAAGATTAGTTGTACATCCTGTATACTTATTTATGTTGGGTATAAGGTTCTTAGAGATTTATCTTCTGCACCGTTCATTAATCACAATAAGATGCACGATTAAGTAACAAATATAGGGGATTTTACTTCAGTTTCATGTTTGATATATATCGGGTTTACTTCACCAAGTGGTCACGACAAAGCCTACAGAATACGAGTTTGGTAAGCTAGCCAGAGAGAATAAGGTTTGAGATGTAAATCAGCACTTCTCACAGTGATTTTTTGAGTTATTCCATAGACAAAGATAACTTCACATTCTAAGCAAAATCTTCACGAGTTCTTCGATGACATATCATTTACAAACCTTGATCCATACCAGTGTTCTTGATTCTGCATATGAGTCCTCTACGGTTTTGGAAGTCGAATACGTAATGATTCTTTTTGTAAATCAAGATTATGTGCTTAAGACAATACTTCTCGAGTATTATATGCGTACACGACAATGAAGCTTCGAGAGTTCGCAACCATCATAGGGGAAAATGTGTACGACCGATGACTTAGTTTACTCTAATGATGTTACCATGTCAACTTCAGGGAATGTGTAGACAACTTTAACTTAGTATGTTTTTATAGTTGAAGTATTCTGCATACTAGAGAAGATATGTTTGCGGATTTCTCGCATTCGACCCCCGAACGAATATTCACCAAGCCCTAATGACAAGAAGCAGGAGTATTTGGTATGGTTTGACTTTTACAAATTTCCGTTGTGCACGTCAATGACAAGTAGAAGATTGTTCATGCTACATCAAAGTTTCAGAATCTTCTGCTAATATAGTAGTTGGTTTGGGGGAAGCTGATTCAGAAACTTTGCCAAAAAGGAGTCTATGAAGAAATGAAGAAAGCTTTTCAAGACATGCTGCATGAATTGGGGGGAAGTTAATCCAACTCATGCATACTACAATGGTTCCAGAACAAGTAAAGACAATGAAGATCCAAGCTGGAATACAAGTTTCAAGACCAAGAGAACTCACAAGACAACTTCAGCTTTGGAAGACTTTATTTAATTGTATTTGTACTTGTTAGGAACATTGTAAGTAATTTCCGTATATGTCCACATATTAGGGGAAGATTGTTAGCCTTAAAATATGGTGACAAACACGGAATTACATTAGTTATTATTTAATAGCGTGACACGCGGGACTAATAATTGACAAGCCAATGATAGTTGTGTGTCCACTAGACTAAAATACCCCACCATACTTTCAAAGGGGGTAAGGCCACTTTTGTAAAGTGGTTGAAAAGTGTGTGTTTTCCTCATTACAAAAACACACATCATCCATCCTTATACCTTTCCTCTCTAAATTCAAAGCGGCTAACTTTTCTTTTCCATTTTTACCAAGCTATCAGGATCTTGGGTGTAAGTGTGAATCGTGATAACATACCATCGTCTTGTTGATATGACATACGTTTCCCCGAATCATAAAAGGAAGGTCACTAACAATTTCTCAACTTCACATGATTTCCTCGTGAACATCCTTCCACACATTAGTGCACGCTCTTTGAAAACGCAGAGTGTACTCGTTGACACAGACCCTTAACTTTTAGGTTTTCAAAAGCTAATTTCCAACTCATGATTTCCATCACCCCCTGGCAGTACTTTGATTGGTCACCATCTTCTTTAAGTGCCTTTCAGTCCATAGCAAAAAGCACATCTTGAGTAACAGCTTACGATGCGGGAGTATCCACCATGTCAGAGCATTTTAGAGGAAAGAGCCAAGTACAAACTATTACATGGTTCTCCACATCACAGTTGCTGATATGGAACACTGATTCCATCTTACTAAAAGCATATGTGACGAACACAACCAAGCTCCTTCTGTATCCCTTAAAAGAAAGGGCTTGAAATTTAGAAAAATCCTTATTACGTACACTCACTTCGGAGTGCGTACAGTTCCTCTAATTCCAGTGTCAGAATTGTGGCTTCCGTCGCCCTGACCATTAGTGCTATTGTTGAAGAGCTTTCATGTTAGAAACTGCCCAGACACCTCTTTCTTCGATTAGTTGTTCAACAAACTAGAACATTAATAGGGCAGGTCAGAGCAGCAGCATCAGCCCTGTTCAGCAGCAGTACTAGCCCTTGCAGTAGCAAGGATGCTCCTTGGTGGGCATATTGCTCTAAATCATAATAATATAAAACACGTATTTTCATACACCTCACAACATGACATGGGTACAATATATATATAACAAGATCACATCACACGGTGATTATATAACATGACTGGGATCACAACATATAACAGAATTGAGATCGACATAACATAATACAACACATTATATATATAACATGATCACATCATACAGTGATTATATAACATGACTGGGATCACAACACATAACAAAATTAAGATCGACAAGACATAATACAACCACAACAATATACACTGGAAAACTTACATGATTGTATGATTCAAGAAATGTAAATACAAGTCCTACTGTCATGCTAAGCAGGCATAAAACCCATAATACACTTAGCCAGTCTAACATGAATGATAGCTATGAATACAACATAAGAAGTGTAAATCTATGCAGATCTGCCAGCGCCCTCGCGATCATCTGCACGAGTCTGACCTCTAGCCTGAAGTGTCGCGCCACCCTAATTCAGGCCCAAAGCTCTATAACTGGTCCTTGCAGTGATGAAACATGTGTAATCAATGTCGTTACCAGTGACTCCTATGAGGCGATACAGAAGTCCTACATCTGTGTATGAGTCTTGTATGCTTGCAGTTCATAGTGAACTACCGAACTCAACCCAAGGGAATATGTCTAAGCCTCTCGGGAAACCAGGGCCTCCTAATCCAATAGTCGTACAGTCTCATAGTGAAACTGTCCATCCTCGACCAATCCATCGACCTCTGAAAAACTGTGTCTGACGTATTCCTGAGTAATCCTCTATCACATCATAACATCAAGTGTGTCCTAGCTATCTGGAACAACAGTGAGCTCGTCACTTTATCATTGACCCCACTCGAGGTCGTCGGTGCTTACCGAATCCTCAACAAGCCTCTGTCGTGTCAACCCAAACATCACTAATCCTATAGCCCTACACTCCTCTGCTCTCATATCGTCTGGTTTTGGCATCCAGAAGTGCCGATAGAACCCATAGTCAATCCTAGGACCTCCCAGCAGGTCTAGGAGTAGCAGCGAACTCGTCCCCTACCCTCACATACCTCGATGGTGAGAGCAATCAGACAAACCTCTTACGAGGTGTAACTCGGGCCTTGGTAGTGTCCTCCCTATGGCGACTGGTGAGTATGAACAGTAAGGCTGGTAGTGTGGTAGTTGTGATGATATAATAGGGTTAATTAATGTGGGTAAACAATTGGTGGTAAATTTGTAAATTATGGTGAGGTGGTGATGGGTTAGTGGTAATTGGTGGTGATGGATGTAGTGGATAGATGAGACTCCATCTAAACCCTTGGCAGCTCTGAAGCCTGGGGTGCAACGCACATGGTTAATGGCCTACCATATTGGTGGAGGTATCTATAGGAAGTGGTGATGATAAGGAATTGCAGGAGCAGTTAAACAGCGCCTAAGCATGGCATTCCTCAACAGAGGGTGGTGAAGTGAGATGAGTGGTGATGTGGTTTGGTGGTAAGGGCAAGAAGTCTCTCGACCTCCTTCCTCAGATGGAAAAGGCATAGGACCCACAGTCGGATAGTATAACCAAGCTTGGGTACGCAATGCCGGTGGTGATGGTGGTAGTAAGCTGCAACTCATCGGTCCCTCAAAAGGCCTATCTCCAAGAAGAGGTACATGGTCCAACAACGGCGTCAACAACAGTAGTCGGCCGGAGCCAAATGTTCCTCCTCCTCTAAAGCCTCCTCCTCCCTCCTCGCCTCTCAAAGGAGTCCATCATCTCGCCGTCAACCTCCATTAGCTGATAGTCTACTAGACCATCCTAATATTTCTCTCCCTCGGGATCCGAGTCAGCAAGTCAAGCCTGGAGATAAGTGCTATAGGTACATCAGCAACAGCATAAGCTTAACCTCCATAGGAACCGTCCTACATTATATTGGGCCAAGTAAATCGGGGTACTCCGTGGTCCCGTCATGTAATCTGGCGAGAGTGGTGCCTGCTCTGGCTCCTCAGGCCAGGCACAAAGTCTGGTGATGCCGGTGGAGCCTCCGGTGAGTCAGGCTCCTAGAGTCTGAAGAAGTCCACAGCCCAAGCTAGCGGGTCTCCATGTGAATGAATAGAACGTTATTTTAACCTCGATGAAGCCCGTATCGTGATGACATTATTGTAATCTATAACACTCACAGATAGTTTACCTTAGTACATAATACTACCAATTAATAATATATTAAATATATTATAAACACGTTAGGAGAACCATGCAGCAATCAAGTATAACCCCAACTAATGCAACAAGTAATGTATGAATGAATGTCCTATAAAAACCCCTTTTTATGATGCAATGTTTGAAAACGGTTATAGTCCAAGTAAAAACATTTGACCTGGTTCTCTATAACCTTGGCTCTGATACCAATCTGTAACACCCCCAAATTGGGTCGCAGCGGAATAATGTGTCCGGGAGCGTTACTTCATAGATCAATAGCACAAGATATGAGAACGACCTTATAAAAGAGTCATTGAATACGATACAAAGTGATTAATAGAAATTGTTTTAATACAAAGCACAACGGGCTTTAATTGTTCAAATCATTTGAAATCACATGATTTTAGAACATAACATATATCCCAAGATGTAATGAACTCAAAATCCTTTAATGCAAGACACCCAAAAGGAGTATCCCTCACTGTATCCTTAGCACTCTCGAGCCACATTGACCTGAGAAAACAATGTCTTTAAAAAACGTCAAACATAAAGTTGGTGAATTCATAGGTTTATGAAAATGTAATGTAGGACCGCAAGATTTCCCTGTGATAATGCAACAGATGGCAAACTCACAATTGTTAATTACGTATCCCTAAGTCTCATGACACAATAGCTCGACATGTATTATATTGCATATAATTGCCAACATTGCCCGAGTCTGAAGTCTAAACCCGAAACATCCTCAATACCGACGATGGTATGACGTCCGTTGTCCAGTAAACCGGAACAGAGAGCTCTAAACTCACCGAAACGGTAATGTCAATCCCAAATAGATCTATTTTAACATTCGCGCTCACACAACGTAATTGACCAGTTCATGATAAGGGGTCTCAGAGGGTTTATTGCGCTACTATAGGCAAAACACGTAATCAATGTAAAAATGTATACTTGCGTCCAATCATAAGACAATGCTTGTTACTCACTCCCAAAAGTGTATATAATTGACATAGTAAAAACATTAGCTATGAACACACCTCAGCAAATGTAATGAATTAAGATAAATCACGGTGAGTGAATCGACAGCTAAATCCGAATGGCAACACTAATAAACATAGAACATATGATACTTAATACTATTATGAATAACTAACGCATACAAAAATTCTATATAGATATTATCACCGACCTAAAATAAGAGATGTTTGTTTTGAATTTATATAAATTAAACATTAGATTTGCATTGTTAAAATAAATGTTCAAGAGTTAAATAACGTAAAGAATAATATATTCGTACCATACAATATGTTATTCGTCAAAAATACTTGATGTATTATTTTTATAAAAATTATTTGTATAAAAATAATTAAATTATTTGAGAATATAAAAATTAATAAATTAAAAACATTTATAAGAAATTACTTTTAGTAAAAACGTCATATCTTTCTCGTTTCAAATCCGTTTTGCATATTCTTTACATCCGTGTTTTCGTATTTGAATGATATATTAAAATATCATATTTGTAAATATTAAGTTACTGATAAACAGTAACATATGAATCAATAATAATAATTATATAAACTACTATTTATATAATTTAATTGTTGTAAAATATTGAAAATGTCCGTAATTTATAATCGTTTTACCTCCGTATAATACTTTCTTTAATATGTAACTGGTTATCGGATTGGCAAAACTAATCAATAAATTACATTTAATAATATTTATTTTTACTGTTAAGAACAGTAACAATAAGTATAAATTTATAAAAATACTTTTTATAAATATTAATTGTTGAAATCGTATAAAATCATATCTCATTCGTTTAATTCGGTTTTTAGTGATTCCTTCGCCCACGTCTTCATAATTAAAAGTTCTATCCAACAAAAATATTTCTCATCAGCCTACTATGATGAACAGTAACAGGTTTTTATAAAAACACACTTATTATAAAGTTACTTTTGGTTATTTTATTCATTAAACATGAAAAACTCGCAACTAATTCATTACCTATTGGTTTTTCAAGTTTATTACCTCTTCATAATCCTTATGAAGTCTACTTTTATAGAAAAATATCAAATATTTAACTCAAATTCGAATTGTATTATTTTTATAACTTTCTTTATAAACACTTTATAATTGTAAACTTGTAAACAACATAACTCCTTCGACCATTTAACCGATCATCATGTTTCTTATATACTTTGAGATTGTCATTGTATACTATTTTAAAAAATAATAAAAAAATTTCTCCCAGGTACTGCTTGCTACACAGTAAATTCAAAAGTGTTATAACTTTTAAAGTACTTGTATTAGGTATATAATAACTTATAAAAGTTATCCACAAGTCCTCTAATTTATGAAATAACATTCCTTGGTGTATATAATAAAGTCCTCTATAACATAATATGACATATTGTCCTAGGAATAAAGTCCAACAGATTTATTTATTTATAATCTTAATAAAAATAAATCTTTCATCATTTAATTCATATTACTACGCATTTTGAATATTGCCTAATACTTTTGTAAGATGTGTTTTAAAAATCAAAAATTAAGAATGTATAAGGGTTTTAGGTTTGACCCGTGGGCTATGGCTTATTTAGGAGAGTTTACTTGCTTTGATTACTTGTTTAAATGGGTAAGAAATAGCCCAAATAAGCCATAGCCCACGACTCAAACCCAAAACCCTTATACATTCTTAAGTTTTGATTTTTAAAACACATACAAGTATTCCTACAACATATCTAAGATGTCCCAAGGTGATTAGATGGTTTGGTTTGGGGTTTACAAGTGTTAAGCATAGGAAAAGCAAGATTATGGTTTTCATTTTAGGAGTTTTAGGTTCAAGTTTTGAATCTAGGGTTTGTTTGGCTAAACAAGGGTTTAGAATATTGTTGTTACATCACCCAACACATCATATACTGTTTGCCTTCATCTGCGAAAGCTACAGTATACGAACAAGAGTTTTGGTTTTTGGTTTTAAGCCCATGTCCAAGTTTGAGTAATACTTTATCTTTGAGAAGAATGATAGGCTTTGATTTGTGGTTTTTATTAAAGAATGATGCTCCTACTACAGGCATTTTAAGCTCTTGATTATTTCGTTAAGGCCATGATAAAAGATTTTTATGATAATTCTTTTGGTTAAACCGTATCCATGAAAATTTCTGAGTAATTCTTTCATGCAAAGCCATGCATCTGTTAGAGTTTCATGTTCGTGTTAAGAAAATCCTCGGATTTCTCAGAGAAGTCGATTGAATAGTGATGGAGGAAAGAATCTACTTATAAAAGCGGTTCAAAGTTCCTCCTGGGATGCAATAGTTCCTTTGTTAACTTCATCTAACCAAGTTTTTGCTTCACCCGTGAGTGATAGGGTGAAAACATCAATAAGTCGGACGGCTTCATTCTCAGTTGCTCTATATTTGAACATGTCACATACACCAAAAAATTCATGAATAGTATTTGTGAAGATCGGTTTTTTAAATTCTACCAGCAAATTGGTTTTCTAGACAAGAGTCCAAATGATTACCCTTAGATTGAAAATACGTTGCAGTTACAAGTTTTTGGTTATTGTCATCAGCCAGGAGTCCGGGATCGACAACATGTCAGGCTGCCCACATGTGGTTCATCAACGTATTTAGCCCTGGATCCGTATCAATTCAAAGAAGGGTTTGATAAAGATAATAGAATGTGAATATAAAGGGATGGTGATATACCTCCTTTGGGTTTTCGAGGTCGTTCTTATCCTTTAATTCGAATTAAACACTTTTGTTTTCCGTTGGAAAGTCTACAGTATATCAACTTCTTTTCTGTTCGCCTAATGTTCGAGAAGTTTCAGAATTGGAAGCACTTGTATGCATCCAACGATCACTGTTTAGAAGGGGTATCGTAAGGAAAAAGAAGCAAAATCAAAATTGAAAGAAATCATTTTGTATTTCCTGAGCAGATAAGTTTGGTGCAATAAAGGATTTGTGCGGCGTACTTTGATTCAATATTTTTTAAATCTTATGAAAACTGGTGTGAATTTATAAAAATTTCGTTTTTGATTTTGGAGTAATGTCTAAGGCAAAAATTGTGATGAATAGGGTAAGTAGATTATGAAGTTTCCTGTAAGAAACGTTTTAGGAAAAACGCTTGGTTTTACAGAAAGTGTGGTGTACTTGTGAATAAGTACGTCGGGTTTGTTGGTTACGGGTGTAAGTGCGGCGCACTTTCTGCAACAGAAGTCACAGAAAGTGTGTAGAACATTGATTTAAAGGAAAAAACGTGATATTATTCATTTTAAAACTTAGAGAAATGATATGAGAACGAAAAAAAATTCTCGAAACAACGCCAAAAACTATTGATGTTTTTGTAAAGCTTTAAATTTATAAATACTAAGTATCACCTATTTTTAAAACCACTACACGGGTAAAAGTATGACCCACGATGTAAGTATAATATTTGTATGTAAGACCTGGTCGCTCCACATGGATTTGTTTATGTTCACTGTAATCAAATATATAAAATAATAACAATAGAACATTATTCGAGTAAAATAGCAAATAAGTAACCCACAGAGTAAATTCGATAATAAAGAAATATTAACAACTCAGATGAGTCATACAATCAGTAAGCAATGAGATAATTCATGATCTAATGATTTTATTCTTAATTCACAAAAAACTTTTTTCGTCAAAAGAGCGTTTTCATAAATCGTCCATTTTAACCCAAGACTTATATTTGATTGACTTAGTAAAGTGTGTCACTCAATTAACCAAGTCACTATAATATTAAATCTATTTTATTTATCAATTAACATAAGCGGATTCCTCTAACCAAATGATAAAGATTCATAGACAAATCCTTAAAACCATATAAAAACACAATGGGTATTTTCAGATCTATACCCTTTTTTTTTTCAATATCATGAAAAATCATGATTGATAAACAAAGTTTATAAGATTAAATACAATAGGATTTCAACACTAACATGGGATTAACAAGATCATTATAACATCAAATGCTTCTTTATTATATTAACATATCCGATTACAAATAACCAAAACTATATGAAATATGGGTTTCAAACATAGGTAAGGTCGAAAAAAATTTCAAACATATCTGATCGAAACAACCAAAACATAGGTAAGGTCGAATTTTTTTTCGAGAAATTAGGGTTTCAAACACAAGAGTTTCCTTAAACCTGAGACATGTTTCGCTAGAAATATGCAGTGTAATATTTCGCTTGAAATATGTAATGTAATGTTTCGTTTGAAACAAATTTGACAGAGTAACAATTCCTAAAGATGTAATATTTCATTTGGAATGTGACAACCTGTATTACATAAATCGCTCAGAACATATTTCGCTTGGAACATAAATCGTACAAATTACATATTTCGCTTGGCATACATATTTCGCTTGGATATGTAAATTTTGGCAGCACTCTGTTTCAGGAAATGTAATATTTCGCTTGGAATATGTAACTTGTACCTACATAAATCGCTCAATCATGTTTCACTTGGAACATGTTTCGCTCAACATATTTCGCTTCATTCATAAAACATATTTCGCTTGCTTAAAAAACCTTTTTAAACCAAATTTTATGAACCAAAAACATTGTTGTTGAAATCCTAAGTAAGCTTCTAATAAGTATAAAACTAACCAAAGTACAACTTGATCATCAAAAACAACACGTTTAGACAAGAAAATAAGCGAAAATGGATCAAAGGTTTAGAGGTGTACGGTTTGAACCAAAAATAAAAAAAATGACTCAAAAACTATTGAAAGAACTAAACACGAACACAAATAAAACCTAGCCAATGATCCCTACATGATTAGGCTATCATTTCATCACCACAATTACACATAAACTAAAAGTAAAAATCTAAGAGAGAGAAATAAAAGAAAGAAAATGGAGGCTTTCACTCTAAGAAAATGCGAAGCAACACCCTCCTAATGTTAGGCTAGGAGGGTTGTATTTATACTACAAAGAGTATGGACTCCTTGTTGGGTCGTTTGGGCCTTTAATGGACCGAACTAATGGGCTGTAAGCCCGACACCTAGGCCTAATTAGCTTAAATGAATTTCTCGTAAACTACGTTTTCCTATACAAGGCTCAGGAATATATAATGACTATCACTTTACATAAAAACACGGCTAACAAGTAGTCATGAGAGGTTTAGCCTCTCATGGCTACTAAGTTCATAATAATAAGAATGAAAAGAGTAATAATAGACATACAAGGATCGACTAGATCATGGTTTACACAAGTGTCACAAGTAACCCGATTACAAATAACCAAAACTATATAACCATTTTTATTCGATATAATTATAACCCCGTTCATCTTTAGAAATACTCTTGGAATTTCCGTGACTAAATGATAAAAGATTGATGATTTATAGTGTTGTAAATGGTTGGAATTACCCCAGCGATATATTATAGCTGATGAGGGGGAAAAAGTGCGGGCATAATTTATTTATGCGGCATACTTATAGGTATACTTAAACTTGGCGCCAAAAGTTTCATAAAATGTTCGAGATAGTACCCACACAAGGGGGTAAGTATGTAGCAAATGTGTGTTGTTTAGACTAATCTATGACTCCAGGTAGAAGTGTGTGCACACAGATAATAGTGAAACAGGCCACCTTGCTAGTTTCTTGAACTTTATTTCTGTTGTCTTCTTTAGCTTGACACATCCATTTAACGTAACCACTTGTAACTTTAACACTTTGTGCACGGGAACTAACTTCAAGTGACCCTGCACAAAATTGCATGCTATTAAGTATCGAAATTTTGCAATGAGAAAATGCTATAATATATATAATAACACCACCGAAAATAGATGTATAGAATAAGGGCGTTATCAACATAAATGCACAAGATTATAATATCAAAATGAAAGCACGAAATTATGTGTGTTTTTAAATAAATATATACGATGTAATACCTATATAGGCACAACTCATTTTTTTTCCCTCTATAATGAGTTTAATAATAAATAATTTAATTAAAAAAATTATTTCTACTATATGGTTTCAATAAACTTTATATTTTCATACACGGGTATAAATATTAAATACGGCTAAATTATTTCTAACATGAATATAAATTTCAAATGTAAGCACTAAAATGTATACTGAGATATGAAAACCAAATATATGCCTATAATACTTAAACAAGGACTAATGAAATTTTAATATGAACGTTGTATAACGGTAATCTTGGAAAAACATTTTAAAAAAACTTCTATTTTACTTATCAACGTTCATACATGTGTTATTAAACTCACAAATTTGTGTACAATATAATATCAAAGAAAAAATTAAACAACATAACAGCAGCATTGCACGGCACTTAAGACAAAGGTAAATCTTTTTCATTCCAAACAAAATCTTTACAAAATATAAATAAATATTAATACATAAAGAACTTTTCTACATAAAAACTAAAATTTTAAACACGAGTAAAATCTATATATTTTCATAAACAAACTTAAAATTATAAATAACTTTGATTCATGTGTAAACCTCGTACGTGCAAAGGACTTATAACTAGTTAATATATGTAGTATAGTAGATTTTCGTGGTATTCTTTGTTAGATTGTTAACATATTTATGTTATTCGCTTAAGCCACACCGAAGAAAAGTATCTCGCAAATATACTTTTTTAATCTGGAAAACGTATATTTACAAAAATGATAATTCTTTGTTAGATGCACCACAACCTAATTTATTTACTTGAAATAATCTTACATATGCCTCATATGAAATTTGAACCTACAACATTCTGATTAATGAACAACTCACATATCACTAGACTAACGATATATAGTAACTTAGAACTACATATATACACAGTAGGTAAATGACAAGGGGCAAGACCCGCAAGACATGAGTTTGGTTAATGTAATCAAAATCAATATTAAAAACAATACCACACCTTAATAATCACACAACCAACCTCCCCTTTGTGATATATTATTATCAAAATATTACAAGAAGATTAGTCCAGCCAAAAATGATGCAAGACTATGTATGAAAATAAAAAAACCAATAGATATCTCTTCTAGGAAGACACCACCTCTCACTACATAAATCAAAAAAAACACTCAACACACTAGCAAAATAAATAAAGAGATCAATCAAGCATAATACAGATGAGACAAATTAGATATTAGGATGATATCAAGAACAAAAAAAGATAGAGAAACTTACACAGAGATAACACAAAAGATAGAGATAGAGAGATGAGAAAGGAGAGAGAGAGAGAGAGAGAGAGAGAGAGAGAGAGAGAGAGAGATGAGAGAGAGAGAGAGATAGAGAGCAAAAGTTATGAAACCTTAGTTGGAAGATGGGCTTATATAGACCCAAAAGTTCTTCTTTTATCCCTTGAACTTCTTTGACCTTGTCACTTCCTTTGATTAACTTTCCCTTAGCATGTAACAACATTTGATATGTTGCAGGTTAACACCTTCACAGTTAATGTTGACTTTGATTGACTTTTATCTTGAACAGTCGCCCCATCAAGACTGAATGTGAGATTTTCCCCAGATGAACCATTGCTAGACTTCTCTCCTGCAAACATGTCAAATATACCAAGTTTCCCACAAAATATATTATGTTGAACCACACCAAGGCATTTAGTGAAAATATCAGCAACTTGCAAATAAGTATGAATCTTTATAGTTTTTAATAACCCGACAGACACCATCTCATCAATAAACTAAGTGAACATCAATTTCAAAATGTTTTGATTTTTCATGAAAAATATGATTTGCTGCTAACTGAATAGCATAATTATTATCACAAAACAAATCAACTGGATATAGATTGGTAACACCAAGACTACTTAGAATATTTCCAAACCATATAGTTTCACAAGTAGCAAAAGCCATACTTCTATACTCAACCTCAATATAACTCTTAGACAATGTAGATTGTTTATTAATTTTCTAAGAAACCAAAGACTTTCCCAAAAACACACAATACCCAGTAACAGACTTTATGGTCTTTGGACATTTTGCCCAATCAGCATCAGAAAACACCCTTAACTTTTGATCAGAAACTTTATCAAACTGAATCCACAACCCAGGTGACCCTTTTAAGGATCTTAAAAATCTTAAAGCAGCTTTCATATGAGACTATAAAGGATTATGCATATGTTGACTTAAACAATGTACAACATAACTATTATTAGGCCTAGTGTTGGTTAAGTAGATAAGTTTACCTACTAGTTTTTGATAACTAGTAAAGTTTTTCAAATACTTATCACTTTTAGACTCAATATGACTTAAGATAGTGTTTTCTGGCAAATGAATATCAATAGGTTTTGCAGCTAAAAGATCATATTCATGTAATAACTCTAAACAATATTTTCTTTGAGCCATACACAACTTCGTTATTTTCTAAAACATAATCCCAGAAAATATTTTAAATAACCTCACCAGAGTCTTTAATAAGAAACTTTAAACTCAAAAATTCTTTGAACTCATTAATATCTTTCTAATTGTTACCAGTAATAACTATATCATCAACATACACAATTAATGCAACAAAACTTTCACCACTTTGTTTCACATACAAATAATAATCAAACTTACTATGTTTGAAGTCATGATTAAAGACATGGAGAGGTTAAAATATTTTCTTGGGATTAAAGTTTTAGAAAATAACAGAAAGTTGTGTATGGCTCAAAGAAAATATTGTTTAGAGTTATTACATGAATATGATCTTTTAGCTTCAAAACCTGTTGATATTCATTTGCCAGAAAACACTATCTTAAGTCATATTGAGTCTATAAGTGATAAGTATTTGAAAAACTTTACTAGTTATCAAAACAGTATGGTAAACTTATCGTACTTACCAACACTAGGCCTAATAAATAGTATGTTGAACATTGTTAAGTCAACATATGCATAATCCTTTATAGTCTCATATGAAAGCTGCTTTAAGAGTTTTAAGATCCTTAAAAGGGTCACCTGGGTTGTGGATTCAGTTTGATAAAGTTTCTGATCAAAAGTTAAGGGTGTTTTCTGATGCTGATTGGGCAAAATGTCCAAAGACCCATAAAGTCTTGTTACTGGGTATTGTGAGTTTTTGGGAAAGTCAATTGGTTTCATAGAAAAATTCCTAAACCATCTTACATTGTCAAAGAGTTACATTGAGGTTGAGTATAGAAGTTAATGGCTATTGCACTTGAGACACTAAATGGTTTTGGAAATATTCTAAGTAGTCTTGGTGTTACCAAATTTTTTTGTTTTCCCCCCCCCCCCTAAAAAATAATAAATCCAGTTGAATTGTTTTGAGAAAATAATATATGCTATTCAGTTAGCAGCAAATCATATTTTTCATGAAAAATCAAAACATTTTGAAATTGATGTTCACTTAGTAAGAGAGAAGGTGTCTGTCGGGGTTATTAAAACTTATAAAGAAAATCATACTTATTTTATATGCAAGATGTGATATATCACTAAATGATGCCTTGGTGTGGATCAACATACTATATGTTGTGGGAAACTTGGTATATTTGACATGTTTTTTGCAGAGAGATGTCTAGCAATGGTTCAACTGAGGGAAAATCATCCACATTCAGTATGAAGTTGATGTACAAGAAAAAAAGTCAACACAAAGTCACATAAATGTGAATGGTTAAACCTTGCCAACCATCAAAGTGATAATGCAAAGGAAAGTTCACAAAGGTAATTGACAAGGTCAAACCAAGTTCAAGGGATTAAAAGAAGACCTATTGGGTCTATATAGAGCCCATCTTCCACCTAAGGTTTCAATACCTTTTGCTCTCTATCTCTCTCCTCTCTCTCTCTCTCTCTCTATCGAGCGTCTCTCTCTCTACTCTCTCTCCCTCTCCTCTTTCTCTCAGCTCACTCTCTCTCTAATGGTATCTCTTGTAAGTTCTATAAGTCTTTTTTGTTCTGATATCATCCGTGAATATCTAATTCGTCTTATCTGTATATGCTGATGATCTCTTATTTAAATTTTATCAAGTAGTGTTTGAGTGTGTTTAAGTGATTATGTAAGTGAGAGGTGGTGTCTTCCTATAAAGAGATCATCTATTGGTTTATTGTTATATCGTTACTAGTTAAGCATCCATTTGGGTACTAATCTTCTTTGAAAAATTTTGATAATAATAGGATCACAAGGGGAGGTTGTTGTGTGATTATTAAGAGTGTGGGTATTGTTTTTTTTAATATTGATTACAATACAAAACTCATTTCTTGCGGTCCCTTGCCCTATTCATATTAACCTCTGAGTATTAACTTAAGTTCTAGAGTTACTAATATATCGTAAGTCCAGATGATATGTGAGGTTGTTCATATAATCAGAATTGTTGTAGGTTCAAAGTATCATATTAGGCAATATGTAAGATTATTTCAAGTAAATAAATTAGGCTGTGGTGCATCTAACAAAGAATTATCATTTTTGTAAATATGCATTTTCCAGATTAAGAAAGTATATGTGTGAGATACTTTTCGTGGTGTAGGCTTAAGCTAAAACATAATATAGTAAATTAACAAGATACCGAAGAAAACTACTAGTACTACATATATTAACTAGTTATAAGTCCTGTGCACGTACGGGGTTTACACATGAATCAAAGTTATTTATAATTTTAGTTTAGTATATGAACATTCAAAAGAATTTACTCGTTTTTTAAAATTTTAGTTTTTATATAAGAAAGTTTCTTAATTAAATAATATTGATTTATATTTAGTAAAGTTTTTTGATTGGATGAAAATGAATATTTACTTTGTTAAGTGGCGTGCATGGTGATGTTTATGTTGTTTAATATTTACTATTGATATTATAGTACACAATATGTGAGTTTAATAACACATCATGAATGTTGATAAAATTAAAATAGAAAGTTTTTTTAAAATGTTTTTCCAGATTACCATATACAAACTTCAAATAAGAATTACATTAGTCCTTGTTTAAGTAAAAAGGCATATATTTGTTTTCATATCACAATATTTCGTGCTTACATTTGAAATTTATATTCGTGTTAGAAATAATGTAACCGTATTTAATATTTATACCCGTGTATGAAAATATAATGTTTATTGAAACCATATAGTAGAAATAATTTTTTTTATAAATATTCTTACTTAAACTCATTAAGAGGAAAAAAAATGAGTTGTTCATATAGGTATAACAGTGTATATTTATTTAAATACACAATAATTCGTGCTTTCATTTTGATATTAATAATCTTGTGCATATATATGTTTGATAACGCCTTAATTATACATATTTTCGGTGGTGATCATATATATATTACATACATTTCCAATGAAATTTTCGATACTTAATAGCATGAAATATGTGCAGGTTCACTTGAAGATAGTCCGAGCACAAAGTGTTAAAGATACAAGTGTTTACGTTAAATGGATGTCAAGCTAAAAGAAGACAAAGAAATAAATTACCCAGTAAAACAAGCAAGTGCGCCTGTATCAACTATCTTATTATTTTTTTGTTGTGCCACACTTCTACCAGGAAGTACAAAAGATTAGTCAAAACACCAATTGCACCATACTTTACCCCCTTGTGTGGCGTACTATCTCAAACATTTATGAAACTTTGGCGCCAAGTACCCTAAGTATGCCGCATAAATAAATTATGCGCCGCACTTTTCCCCCTCATCAGCCTATAAATATCGGGTACTTCCCAACCATTTACAACACTATAAATCATCAATCTTATATCATTTAGTCACGAAATTCCAAGTATTTCTAAAAGAAGAACGGGGTTATAATTATATCGAATAAAAATGGTTATATAGTTTTGGTTATTTGTAATCGGGTTACTTGTGACACTTGTGTAAACCATGATCTAGTCGAATTCCTGTATGTCCTAGTTAATTACTCTTTTCATTCTTATTATTATGAACTTAGTAGCCATGAGAGGCTAAACCTCTCATGACTACTTGTTAGCCGTGTTTTTATGTAAAGTGACAGTCATTATATATTCTCGAGCTTTGTATAAGAAAACGTAGTTTACTTCATTTAAGCTAATGGGGCCTAGGTATCGGGCTAAAGCCCATTAGTTCGGTCCATTAAAGGCCTAAACGACCCAACAAGGAGTCCATACTCTTTGTAGTATAAATACAACCCTCCTAGCAACTTAGGAGGGTGTTGGTTCTCATTTTCTTAGAGTGAAAGCCTCATTTTCTTTCTTTTATTTCTCTCTCTAAGATTTTTCCTTTTATTTTCGTGTCTTGTGGTGATGAAATGATAGCCTAACATGTGGTATCATAGGCAGATTTTATTAGTGATCGTGTTTAGCTTCTTCAAATAGTTTTTGAGTCGTTTTTTTTATTTTTGGTTCAAACCGTACGCCTCTAAACCTTTGATCCATTTTCGCTTATTTCTTGTCTAACGTGATTGTTTTTGATGATCAATTGTACTTTGGTTAGTTTAACTTTATAGAAAGCCTACTTAGGCACAAAACATGTTTATGGTTTTCAAAAAATTCTGGATTAAAAAGTGTTTTTTGAGCAAGCGGGAATATGATTTTATGAATGAAGCAAAAATGATGAGCGAGAACATGTTCCAAGTGAAACAATGATTGAGCTATTAATGTAGGTACAAAGTACATAATCCAAGCGAAATAATACATTTCCTGAACAGAGTGCTGCCAAATAAATTACATATCAAGCGAAATATTTATGCCAAGCGAAATATGTAATTTGTGCGATTTATGTTCCAAGCGAAATATGTTCTGAGCGATTTATGTAATACAGGTTGTCACATTCCAAGTGAAATATTACATCTTTAGGAATAGTTACTCTGTCCAATTTGTTTCAAACGAAACATTACATTACATATTTCAAGCGAAATATTACACTGCATATTTCAAGCGTAAACATGCTCAGGTTTAAGGTAAACTCTTGTGTTTGTAAACCTAATTTCTCGAAAAAAAATTCGACCTTACCTATGTTTTGGTTATTTCGATCAGATATGTTTGAATTTTTTTTCGACCTTACCTATGTTTGAAACCCATATTTCATATAGTTTTGGTTATTTGTAAATGCGGGATAAGTTTAATATCAATAAAGAAGCATTTTGATTGTTATAAATCTTGTTAATCCCATGTTAGAGTTGAAACCTAATGTAATTTAATCTTATAAACTAAGTATATCAATCAAGAATATCTATGCATAATGAATATGAGCTCGAAAAGACCGCATGTGTTGTAATTATATGGTTTTAAGGATTTGTCTATAAATCTTTATCATTTGGTTGGAGGAATCCGCTTATATTAATTGATAAACAAAATAGATTTGATATCATAATGACTTGGTAAATTGGGTGACATACTTTACTAAATCAATCAAATATAAGTCTTGGGTTAAAACGAATAATTTATGAAAACACTCTTTTGACGAAAAAAACTTTTTTTGAATTAAGAATAAAAACTAAGATCATAATTATCATCATTGCTACTCAATTATACGAACTATCCGAGTAGTTATATTTCTTTATTATCGAATTTACTCTTTGTTACTTATTTGCTATTTTACTCGAAAAAGTCTATTGTTATTTGTTTTATATATTTGATTACTGAACATAAACAAATCCATGTGGATCGACCTGGTCTTACATAAAATATTATACCACATACGTGGGTTATACTTTACCCGTGTATTGGTTTGACAAATATTGTGAAACTATTTATAAATTTAAAGCTTTTACAAAACATCAAAGTTTTTGGCGTTGTTTTCGAGAATTTTATTCTGTTCCATAATCATTTCTAAGTTTTTAAAATGAATCATAATCACTTTTCCCTTTAAATCAATGTTCTACACACTTTCTGTGACTTCTGTTGCAGAAAGTGCGCCGCAACTAAACACCCGAAACCAACAAACCCACTGTACATTTCACAAGGTACACCACACTTTCTGTAAAACCAATCGTTTCTCCTAAATCGTTGTCCAGAACTTCAAATCAACATACCCCCTACATCAAAACATTTTTTTGCTTAAGACATTACACCAAAACATAAACGAATTTTTATAAATTCCAACTTTTTCAATAAGAAATTAAAAAATTTGAATCAAAGTACGCCCGCACAAAATCCTTTATGCACCACACTTATCTGCTCAGAAAACAAAATTGATTTCTTTCAATTTTGATTTTGCTCTTTTACTTACGATACCCCTTCTAAACAGTTAACGTTGGATGCATACACGTGCTTCCAATTCTGAACTTCTCGAACCATTAGCCGAACAGAAAAGAAGTTTATACTGCAGACTTCGACGAAACAAAAGAGTTTCATTCGAATAAAGGGATGAACGACCCGAAAACCCAAAGGAGGTATATCCACCCATCCTTTATATCACCAATTTCTAATACTTTCTCAACCTTCTTGAATTATATGATTCCATGGCTAATCCCGATGATGAACCCATGTGGGCAGCTGACCATGTTGTCGCCCCGACTCCCGGTCTGACAATCACCAAACTTGTAACTGCCAACGAATTTTCAATCAAAGGTAATCATTTGACTCTTGTCAAAGAAAACCAATTTGATGGTAGAATTAAAACCGATCTTCACAAATACATTCATGAATTTTTTGGTGTATGTGACATGTTCAAATATAGAGCAACTGAGAATGAAGCCGTCCGACTTATGATGTTTCCCCTATCACTCACGGGTGAAGCAAAAACTTGGTTAGATGAAGTTAACAAAGGAACTATTGCATCCCAGGAGGAACTTTGAACCGCTTTTATAAGTAGATTCTTTCCTCCATCACTATTCAATCGACTTCTCTGAGAAATCCAAGGATTTTCTTAACACGAACATGAAACTCTAACCGATGCATGGCTTTGCATGAAAGAATTACTCAAAAATTTTCATGGATACGCTTTAACCAAAAGAAATATCATACAAATCTTTTATCATGGCCTTAACGAAATAACTCAAGAAGCTCTAAATGCCGCAGCAGGAGGCATCTTTCTTTATAAAACCCCAAATCAAGCCTATCAACTTCTCGAAGATAAAGTTTTACTCAAACTTGATTGGGCTAAAAACCAAAAATCCAAAACTCTTGTTCGTAAAACTGTAGATTTCGCAGATAAAGGCAACAGTAATATGATGTGTGGTGATGAACAACAAGATCTAAACCCTTGTTTAGCAAACAAACCCTAGCATTCAAAACTTGAAAACCCTAAAACCAAATGAAACCATAATCTTGCTTTTCCTATGCTTAACACTTGTAAACCCCAAACCAAACCATCTAATCACCCTGGGACATCTTAGATATGTTGTAGGAATACTTGTATGTGTTTTAAAAATCAAAACTTAAGAATGTATAAGGGTTTTGGGTTTGGAGTTCGATGGGTGGCCCTATCTATTTGGGCTATTTCTTACCATTTACAAGTAAATCAAAGCCAAGTAAGACTCTCCTAAATAAGTCATAGCCCACGGCTCAAACCCAAAACCCTTATACATTCTTAATTTTTGATTTTTAAAACACACCTTACAAAAGTATTAGGCAATTTACAAAATGAGTAAATGAATTAATGATGAAAGATTTATTTATTAAGATTATAAATAAATAAATCTGTTGGATTTATTCCTTGGGACAATATTGGACGATATTATGATATAGAGGACTCAATATATACACAAGATAACGTCATTGTATAAATTAGAAGGACTGTGATAATCTATATAAGTTATTAATACCTAAAACAAGTTTATTTAAAAGTTATAAACACCTTTTGAATTTACTGTAGCAAACAGTACCTGGGAGAAATTATTTTATTATTTTATAAAATAGTACATACAATGACAATCTCAAGTATATAAGAAACTTGAAAGATCGGATAAATGACGAAGGAGTTATGATGTTTACAAGATTTACAATTATAAAAGTAGTTTTATAAAAGAAAGTTATAAAAATAATACAATTCGAATTTGAGTTAAATATTTGATATTTTTCTATAAAAGTAGACTTCATAAGGATTATGAAGAGGTAATAAACTTGAAAAACCAATAGGTAATGAATTAGTTGCGAGTTTTTCATGTTTAATGAATAAAAAAAAAAAAAAAAAACAAACCCCAAAAAAAAAGTAACATTAAAAAAAGTGATTTATATACAACCTGTTACGTTCAGCATAGTAGGCTGAAATGAGAAAAATTTTTGTTGGATGGAACTTTAATTATGAAGACGTGGGTGAATGATCAGCTAAAAACCGAATTAACCTCGAATGATATATGTTTTTTATACATTTTCAACCATTTAATATTTATAAAAAGAATTTTTATAAATTTATTTAACCTTAATTTTGTTACTGTTTCAAAACAGTAAAAATAAATATAATAAATGGAATAATTGATTAGATTTTTCAAATACGAAACCATACATATAAAGAACGTATTAAACGGAGGTAAAACGAATAAATTACGACATTTTCAATATTACAACAATTAATTATATAAAAGTAGTTTATATAATTTATTAAATTGATTAAATGTTACTGTTTATCGAGTAACTTAATATTTACAAATAAGAATATTTTTAGATATAAACATTCAAATACGAAAACACGGATGTAAAGAATATGCAAAACGGATTTGAAACGAGAAAGATATGACGTTTTTACTAAAAGTAATATTTATAAATGTTTTTAACTTTATAAATATTATATTCTCAAATAATTAAATTATTTATACAATAAAATTTTATAAATAATACATCAAGTATTTTTGACGAATAACAAATTGTTGGACGAATATATTATCTTTACGATTTTAACTACATGAACATTTATTTTACCAATGCAAATCAAATTGTTTAATTTTATAAATTAAACAAACATTGTTTAGGTGGTGATATAACTATATAGGAATTACGTTATGGGCGTTAGTTATTCAAAGTACATAGTATTCATATGATCTATGTTTAATTAGGTTGCATTCGGATTTCGCTTGTCGATTCACTCACTTGATTTATTTCATTCATTACATTTGCTGAGGTGAGTTCATAGCCTCATGTTTTACTATATCAATGATTTACAACTTTTGGGGTGAGTAACATGCATTGTCTTATGATTGGACGCAAGTATACATTTTTACATGATTACGTGTTTGCCTAAGTAGCGATAACCCTCTGAGCCCATTATCATGAACTGTCAATTACTTGTTGTGAGCGCGAATGTTATAAATAGATCTATTTGGGATTGACATCCCGTTCGGGTGAGTAGCCTCACTGTGCCGGTTTACTGGACAACGGACGTATACCATGTCGGATTTAGGATGTTTCGGGTTAGAACATCATCACGGGCAATGTTGGCAATTTATATTGCAATTCATACATGTCGAGCTTCAGTGTCATGAGCTTAGGGAAATGTAATTACATTTTGTGATGTTTGCATATGTTGCATTATCACAGGGAAAATCTTGCGATCCTACATTACATTTTACATAAACCTATGAATTCACCAACTTTATGTTGACGTTTTAAAGCATGTTTTCTCAGGTCAATGAGGCATGAGGTGCTAAGGATACATTGGGGATACTCTTTTGGGGTCATGCATTAAAGTATATTAGAGTCATAACATCTTGGTGATATTATGTTTGACATAAAAATCATGTGATTTCAAATGTTAACAATTTAAGCCGTTGTGCCTTTTGTATTAAACAATTTCAATAAATCCAATGTATCGTATTTCAAACGACACTTTTAGTGGTCGTTCTCATATCTTGTGCTATTGATCTATGAAGTAATGCTCCCGGACACATTATTCTGATGTGACCCAATTTGGGGGTGTTACAATTGGTATTCAGAGACCAAGGTTATAAGACCAAGTCAAATTTTTTTATACTTGGACTATAACCGTTTTCCAACATTGCATCATAAAAAGGGGTTTTTTATAAGGACATTCATTCAATACATTACTTGTTCATTAGTCGGGTAAACAGATGCTGCATGTTTCTCATACGTGTGTTATATTATAAAGTAAAATATATTATTATTGGTCGGATATATGTAATAATGTAAACTCTCTTTGAAGGTTTGGGTTTTTTTTTATTATAGATACCCTCATGATCCGGATCGGCTCATCCGAGGTTACAAATACGTCGATATCATCACATGGAGACCCGCTAGCTTGGGCTGTGGACTTCTTCAGACTCTAGGAGCCTGACTCACCGGAGGCTCCACCGGCATCACCAGACTTTGTGCCTGGCCTGAGGAGCCAGAGCAGGCACCACTCTCGCCAGATTACATGACGGGACCAGAGTACCCCGAGTACTTGGCCCCATCTAATGAGGAGGTTCCTATGGAGGATAAGCCTTATGCTGTTGCTGATTTACCTATAGCCTTATCTCCAGGCTACGTTGCTGACTCGGATCCCGAGGAGGAATATAAGGATGGTCTAGTAGACTATCCAGCTAATGGAGGTGACGGCGATGATGATGACTCCTTTGAAGATGACGAGGAGGAGGAGGAGGCTTCAGAGGAGGAGGAGGAACATTTGGCTCCGGCCGACTCTGTTGTTGCGCCCGTTGTTGACCATGTCCCCTCTTCTGAGGAGATAGAGCCTTTTGAGACCGATGAGTCTGCAGCTACACCACCATCACCACCGGCATGTCGTACCACTGCTAGGATATCTATCCGACCTGAGGCACCTATGCCTTTTCCATCAGAGGAGGAGGTCGAGAGACTTCTTGCCTTACCACCACCACCACCATCACCACTCATCTCACTATCACCACCCTCTGTAGAGGAATGCCATGCTAGGCGTTTAACTGCACCTGCACTTCCATCATCACCACTTCCTATAGTACCTCACCCATATGGTAGCCCTAACCATGTGCGTGCACCCCCAGGCTTCAGAGCTGCCAAGGGTAGATTGAGAGTCTCATCATCCACTACATCCATCACCACCATTACCACTACACCATCACCACCTCCACCATAATTACTACATTTACCACCACATGTACCCACATTATTACCATTACTATCCTCCACTACCACCACTACAGTCCTTACTGTTCATACCACCACCAGTCGACCATAGGGAGGACATTCCCAAGGCCGAGTTACCACCTCGTAAGAGGTTATGTTTGACTGCTCTCACATCGAGGTATGAGGTGGGGGAGAGTTCGACGGGGGCTTTTTTTAAAAAAAAAAAAAAAAACATTTTCCCTATGAACCTGCTGGAGGTCATAGGATAGACTATGGGGTTTATCGTCAACTCTGGATGCCAAAACAAGAACGTTGAGAGCCGAGGTGGTAGGCTAAGGATTAGAGAGAAGTTTGGGTTTTTACCCGACAGAGGCTGTTGAGGAGGAAAAAAAAAAAAAAAAAAAGCACCAGACGACCCTCGGAGGGGGTCAATGATAAAGTGACCGAGCTCATTGTAGTTCAGGAGCAGGACACACAGGATGTTTATGATGTGATAGAGGATACTCAGGATAGACAGACTCAGTTGTTTCAGAGAGTCGATGGATTGGTCAAGGATGGACAGTTTCACTATGAGACTGCACGACTATTGGATCAAGAGGACCTGGTTTTTCCGAGAGCGTTAGAACATATTCCCCTTGGGTTAGAGTTTCCAGTAGTTCACTATGAACTGCAAGCATACAAGACTCATACACAGATGTAGGACTTCCATATCGCCTCACAGGAGTCACTGGTGATGACATTGATTACACATGTTTCATCACTGTAAGGACAGTTATCAGCAGCATTGGGACAGATTCAGGCACTTCAGGCTAGAGGTCAGACTCATGCAGATGATCACGAGGGCATTGGCAGTTCTGCCTAGATTTACACTTCTCATGTTGTATTCATAGCTATCATTATGTTAGCTGGCTAAGTATTATGGGTTTTATGCCCAGCTAGCATGACAGTAGGACTTGTATTTTCATTTCTTGTATCAGACAATCATGTATGTTTTCCAGTTATATATTTATGTGTGTGTATTAATGTTCTGTGATCTTAATTTAGGGTTATGTGTTTGTGATCCCTTGACAAGATATATAATCACTGTATGATGTATCATGTTAATATATAAAATGTTTGAATTATGTTATGTCGATCTCAATACTGTTATATGTTGTGATCCCAGTCATGTTATATAATCACCGGTGTGATTTGCAATCTTTGTTATATAGTAGTATTCGTACCCATGTCATAGTTGTGAGGTGTAGGAAACTCACGTGTTTTATATTATTATGAATTTAGAGCAATAGCCACCAAGTAGATCCTCTAGGCACAGCAAGGTCTGCAAATAGCGCTGCAAGGGCTGATGCTGCTGCTGCTGCTAGCCCTATAATAGTTGCCTGTTGTGAACAACTAATCAAAGCAAGAGTGTCTGCGGCACTTGCTAATCATGAAACTCTTCAAAATAGCACTAATGGTCAGGGCGACGGAAGCCACAATTCTGACACTGGAATTAGAGGAACAGTACGCACTCCGCGTGATGACGTATAAGCTTTTCCTCTCTAAATTTCAAGCCCTTTCTTTTAGGGTATCAGAAGGAGTGGTTTGGTTGTCACAATGCTTTGATAAGATGGAAACAGTGTTCCCATAATCAGACAACTGTGATGTTGGAGAAACCAAGTAAGTTTTGCACTTGCACTTCTTAAAAATGCTCAGACATGGTGTGAATCTCCCTGCATGAAGACTGTTACTCGAAAGACTGTTGCTTATGCTATGACTGAAAGGCGACTAAAGAAAGATGAAGACAGATAAAGTACTTCCCAGGGGTGAAATCAATATTGTGAATTAAGCATTAGAACCTAAAAGTAAAGGGTAATGATGTCACGAGTTACACTCTGCTTTTTCACGAGCTTGCACTAATGTGGAATGGATGTTCCACGAGGAATCAATGAAGGTTGAGAAATAGTTAGTGGACTACCTAATATGATTAACTGGAAACGTAATGTCATAGTCAACCAAGACGATGGATGTTATCACGATTCACCCTTACACACAAGATCCAGAAGCTTGGTAAAATGGAAAAGAAAAGTAGCCATTGAATTAGAGAGAAAAGGAAAAGGATGGAAGATGTGTGTTTTTGTAAAGAGAACACAACACACGTTACACACTATACAAAATGAGCTATACACCCACATGAAATGTAAAGGAGGGGATGTATTTATAGACCTAGTGACACACAACAATCATAGCTTGTCGGATAAAATAGTCCCCTACGGTGTCACGCTATAAATAAACTAATGTAATTCCGTGTTTGTCACCATATTTTAAGGCTAACAATCTTCCCCCAATATGTGGACATATACGGAATTACTTACAATGTTCCTAACAAGTACAAATACAATTAAATAAAGTCTTCCAAAGCTGAAGTTGTCTTGTGAGTTCTCTTGGTCCTTGAAAACTTGTATGCAGCTTGGATCTTCATTGTCTTTACTTGTTCTGGAACCATTGTAGTATGCATGAGTTGGATTAACTCCCCCCAATCCATGCAGCATGTCTTGAAAAGCTTTCTTCATACACTCCTTTTTGACAAAGTTTCTGAATCAGCTTCCCCCAAAACCAACATCCTATCTTAAGCAGATTCCTGAAACCTTTGAGATGAGAGAGAAAAAAAAAAAAAAAAAAAAAAAATAAAAGGGGGAAAAAAAAGATAGACTGATCAATCTTGCAGTCTTTCATTGACGTGCACAGCGGAAATTTGTAGAAGTCAAACCATACCAAATACTCCTGCTTCTTGTCATTAGGGCTTGGTGAATATTCGTTCGGGGTGCATGCGAGAAATCAGCATCAATTCTTCTCACGTATGCAGAATACTTCATGAACCATACTAAGTAAAGTATTCTACACTACTTCCCCCTGGAAGTTACATGGTAACATCAAAGTAAAACTAATCTCGGACGTACACATTTATTCCCCTAATGATGGATGCGAACTCTCGGAAGCATCATTGTCGTGTACGCATATATACTCGAGAAGTTCTTGTCATAAGCACAAATCTTGATTTACAAAAGAATCATTACCGTATTGACTTCACAAACCGTAGAGGAACTAAAGCAAGAATCAAGAACACTTGGTATGATCAAGGTCTGTAAATGAATGTCATCGAAGAACAGTTGAAGATTTTTGCTTATACTGTGATGTATCTTAGATCTTGGAAGTAACACAAAAAATACTCGTGAGAAGTTTGCTGATTAACATCTCAACCTTTATACTCTCTGGCTAACTACCAACCTCGTATTCTTTAGGCAAATTGTCGTGACCACTTGGTGTAAGTAAACCCGATATTATCCAAACTTGAAACTGAATGTAAAATCCCTAAATTTGTTTACTTAATCTGCACTAAAAATTTTGTTGATTAAAGAACGGTGCAGAAGCAAATCTCTAAGTACCCTATACCCAACATCAAAAGTATAAGAAGTACAACACCTCTTGAAATTATCCCAGCATCGACATCTGCATGTGACAACAGTAGTACTAAAAAATAAATCCTTTAAGTGATAGTTGTCCAGGTTTCATCCAACCACCCTTTGACTGCTGGAAACTAGATCCATCCAAGTCCTTAAACATAAATGAAACGTTCAAGCTAAGACTCTAAACGATAGAAAAATAGAAGAAATCACGATGAAGAAATAATGTAGACGCCTTTGTGAAATCACTTCAATTTCCAAATGAAAGGATAACCAAATCAACCTTCGGATCACAATGTCATCGTAATCCAAATCACTAGCCATTTTGTCATATTAGTGAATCTTTACAGATCGTTTTTGGGATAAGTGTTTTTTTGTTTATATGGGTGTTGTAGGTATGATAGTGTCTTATGAGTCTCGATTGCTTGATTGGGTGTTTGTTTTGTTTGTACTTGTTTTGATTATAAAAATTCACCAAAGTCGGTCACAGATGCCGACCTGATTCGCGATCGCCTTCGCGGTCAGGTCAAATTTTTTTTCTTCTGGAATTTAGGTCTTCAAAACAAGGTTTTCAATGGATAAAACGCAGTCTTCTTTAGACAAAACGCAGTCAATTCTTGAGACAAAACGCAACCAAGAAATGAAATGGACAGAGTCTCCCCTAGGCAAAACGAAATAAGAGTCTTCAATTAGGCAAAACGCAATGAGAAAAACGCAACCTTGAGACAAAACGCAATGAACAAAACGCAGTCTTGAGGCAAAACGCAATGACCAAAACGCAGTCTTGAGGCAAAACGCAATGACTAAAACGCAATGAGAGCAAAACGCATTGACCAAAACGCAGTCTTCAATAAGCAAAACGCAATGACCAAAACGCAGTGAGAGCAAAAAGTAATGACCAAAACGCAGTCTTCAATAAGCAAAACGCAATGAGAGCAAAACAAAATGACCAAAACGCAGTCTTCAATAAGCAAAACGCAATGAAGAACACCCCTTTAGTTAGTCAAAACACAGCCAAGAAAAAATCATCAACCATTCTTGAAAGCCACGAAATAATGTTAAAACCACCTAGTAATGATGCAAGGGATAGATCTAAGCCCGAAAGTACAAATCTTTAACACTTTTAACCACAAACAAAGATCAAATCTTGATTTTTCTTGCTATTTTTTTCGAACCAAAAAATAAACACACCAAGCCACGAATTTGATCTTGTTTAGCCACAAGATCAGTAGATAAACAAAACGGATTCCCCCTATGCTCTGGTGCCAATTGTTGACACGATTCACCCTTATAACACGAGATCTGGAGGCTTGGTAAAATGGAAAAGAAAAGTATCCATTGAATTAGAGAGGAAAAAAAAAGGATGGAAGATGTGTGTTTTTGTAGAGAGAAAACACACACTTTCACACTTTACAAAAGTGAGCTTTCACCCCACGAGGAGTATGGAGGGGTTTTTATAGTCCAAATGACACACCAACTATCGTAGCTAGTCATTATTAGTCCCTACGTGTCACGCTATAAATAACACCTAATGTAATTTCGTGTTTGTCCCATATTTAAAGCTAACAATCTTCCCCCTAAATGTGGTCTTACCGAAGATACTGAACAATGTTCCTACAATTACAAATACAATAAATATATTCTTCCAAAGCGCTACCAAATCTGAATTGTCTTGTTAGTACTCTTGGTCTTGAAACTTGGTATTCCAGCTTGGATCTTCAATATCTTTACATGTTCTGGGGAACCAGTTGAATATGCATTAGTTGGTGATTCAATTCCCCCTATGCTCTGGTGCCAATTGTTATCATGATTCACCCTTAAACACAAGATCTAGAGGCTTGGTAACATGGAAAAGAAAAGTAGCCATTGAATTAGAGAGAAAAAAAAAGGATGGAAGATGTGTGTTTTTGTAGAGAGAAAACACACACTTTCACACTTTACAAAAGTGAGCTTCATTCCTCCATGGAAGTATAGAGGGGGGTATTTATAGTCCTAGTGACACACAACTATCGTAGCTATGTCATTATTAGTTCCCTATGTGTCACGCTATAAATAAACTAATGTAATTCCGTGTTTGTCACCATATTTAAGGCTAATAATGAAGAAAGTAATTGAGTTTGCTAACGATCAGATGGATAAAAAAGTCCTCACTATTGATAAAAGACAAGCTGAGCAAAAGAGGAAGTTGGAGTTTAATGATGGAAATAATCAGGGGTACCAACAACAAAACAAGAGGCAGAACACTAGAAGGGCTTACACTGCTAGGCATGGTGAAAAGAGGGGGTACACGAATCATTGGCCCTTGTGATCAAAAAGCCAACTACAACCACAAAGGCTATGTGCTCCCAGGTGGTAAATAAGTTCAGAGAAGATTGGTCATCCTCTCGTGACTGTAGGAGTTCTGGTCCCAATGGTAATAATAACAATCGGGGGAACTCCGGAACAACTCAGAATGAGCTGGTGCACTTGCTATAGATGAGTGTGTCAGGGCATTTCAAGAGAGACTGCCCAAAGTTGAAGAATAAAAACTATGGTAATCAAGGTGGGAATGGCAATGCCCCAGCGAAAGTGTACGTGGTGGGCAATGCGGGGACAAACCTGGACTCCAACGTCGTTACGGGTACGTTCCTTCTAAACAACCGATATGCTTCTATCCTATTTGATACTAGTGCCGATAGGAGTTTTGTATCTACTACATTTAATTCCTTAATTGATATCACACCAACTACATTAGACCATTATTATGATGTTGAACTAGCCGAGGGAAAATAATTGGGATAAACACTATCATTCGGGGTTGTACATTAAACTTCTTAATCTCCTTGAAAATTAACTTAATGCCCGTAGAACTTGGAAGTTTTGACGTCATAGTTGGTATGGATTGGTTGGTAAAGTACCATGCTGTCATTGATTGTGCCGAGAAGATCGTTCGTATTCCTTGGGGAAATGAAACCTTAATCATTCATGGTGACGGAAGTAATCAGGGAAACGGGACTTGTTTGAACATCATTTCATGCACTAAAACTCATAAATATTTGTTGAAATGACATCGTGTCTTTTTGGCACATGTTACTACAAAGGCGATTGAAGACAAGTCGGGGGAGAAGCGACTTGAGGACGTACTAATCGTTCGTGATTTTTCTAGGTATATACCTAAAGATTTGTCAGGTCTTCCACCGACTCGACAAGTGGAATTCCAGATCGATTTGGTACCTGGTACTGCACCTGTAGCACGAGCACCTTATCGATTAGCTCCTTCCGAAATGAAAGAGTTATCTGAGCAACTGCAAGCGCTATCCGACAAGGGCTTTATAAGACTCAGTTCCTCACCTTGGGGAGCTCCGGTCTTGTTTGTCAAAAAGAAGGACGGATCATTCCGGATGTGCATCGACTACTGGGAATTGAATAATCATTGGACGTGAAGAAGTTGTTATCCTCTCCAATGAATGATGACTTATTTAGACCACTACTAGTGACCAGTGTTTTATTGAAGGATAGATTTACGGTCAGGTTATCATCAGCTTAGAGTATGAGAAGAGGATATTCTGAAGACGACATTTTCCAAGTAATGCCATTTGGTTTGACAAATGCACATGCGGTATTCATGGACCTCATGAACCGAGTGTACAAACCATACTTGGATAAGTTTGTAATTGTCTTCATTGACGATATACTAATTTATTCAAAGAACAAGAAGGAACATGAAGAACACCTTAAGGCAATTATAGAACTGCTTAAGAAGGAGGAGTTATATGCTAAGTTTTCAAAATGTGATTTTTGGATTCCTAAGGTACAATTTCTTAGTCACGTGATTGATAGTCAAGGCATTCACGTGGATCCTACCAAGATCGAATCTATTAAAGATTGGGCATCTCCTAAAACACCAACAGAGATTCGTTAATTTTTAGGTCTTGCCTGTATTACTCACCGCAGAATCCAATGAAGGGTTTTCAAAAATCGCTAAGCCGAAACCAAACTTACTCAGGAGAAAGTCACCTTTAAAATGGGTGACAACAGAAGCACTTTTCAGACATTGAAGAATAAATTATAGCCGCACCTATCTTAGCACTCCCACAAGACCCTGAGAAACTTCATTGTTTATTGTGATGCGTCACATAAAGGATTGTGTGGCTTGTTGATGCAAAAACGAGAAGTGTGATTGCTTAAGCATCACGACAGTATGAAATTTATAAGAAGAATATACTACTCAAGATTTAGAACTTGGTTCAGTGGTGATTGCTCTGAAGATTTGGCGGCACTACCTGTAAGGAACCAATGTACGGTGTTCTACAGATCATAAGATTGCAACAACAACATACTATACCAAAGGAGTTGAATATGAGGTGCAACTTCTTTGGTAAGATTTGCTCAGTGACTACGATTGTAAGATTCGTTATCACCCGGGGAAGGCAAATGTTGTTGCTGATGCTTTGAGTAGGAAAGAGCCAATTAAACCATTAAGAGTTTGAGCTTTAGTTATTACTATTAGTTTGGATCTTCCCAAACAAATCTTAAATTCTCAGACTGAAGCACAAAAACCAGAGAATCTCAAGAACGAAGATGTAGGAGGTATGATCAGGAAGGATATACCGAGTGATGAAGTAGGAGCCCCGTACCGTAGGGAACCTTAGTTTTAACGGAAAGGAGTTGGTTGCCATGTTTATGGTGTACGATGAAGGACCTGGATCATGCACGTGTCCCCACAAAACAAATACTCCATCCATCCGGGTTCTGAAAAAATGTACCAAGACATGAAGAAGCTATATTGGTGGCCCAATATGAAAGCCGACATCGCCACCTATGTTAGCAAATGTTTGACATGTGCCAGGGTCAAGGCCAAACACCCAAGGCCATCGGGTTTGTTGGTACAACCTCTATATAGCCCCAATGAAGTGGTGAAATAACATCATATATGGTGATTTTATTTAACAAAGCTTGTTCACTAATTCATCGCAAGTCTTTAGACAACCAATTGGGTGATTGTGTGACCGACTTACGAAGTCTACAAACTTTCGTACCAAGAGGGAACTGGCCCCCATTGGAGAAGTTGGCAAAGGAGTACCAAAGGATGTAGTCACAAGGCAATGGAATAACTGTCACGATCATTTTTATGATTTCGTACCCTAGATTCGACTTCAAATTTCTGTAGGTCACATCAGAAGGGCTTTTGGACTAACTTGGATATGATTACTGCGTACCAATCCACAAACTGATGCACAAAGCAAGTATGACTATCCAAACCTCAAGGATATGCTACGTGCTTGTGTGATAGACTTTGAAAATGGATTGGTTAAACATTTTATCCACTAGTTGAATTTCTTACAATAATAATTTATCGTCGCTAGCATCAGCTGCACCGTTTAAGCACTTTACGACCAAAAGTGTCGTTCACCTGTTGTTGGGATGAGGTGGACAAGTTTAACTCACCGGTCTAGAAATAGTCCAAGAGACAACTGATAAGGTCATTCAGATCAAGCAAAGGATTCAAGCCGCTCACGACCGACAAAAGAGTTACACTGACTTAAAACGTAAGCCGATAGAGTTCCAAGTTGGGGATAGGGTTATGCTCAAGGTTTCACCTTGGAAGGAGTCATGCATTTTGGAAAACGGGGGAAGTTAAACCCTAGATATATTGGACCTTTCAAAGTACTGGAAAAGGTTGGATCCATTGCTTACAAGCTTGAACTCCCTTAAGAGCTGAGTCGGGTTCACTATACATTTCATGTATCCAACTTGAAGAAATGTTATTCCGAAGAACCATTAGCCGTTCCGTTGAAAGGACTACATATTGATGATAAACTCCAGTTTATGGAAGAGTCCGTTGAAATAATGGAACGGGAGATCAAACGATTAAAGCGAAGCCGTATACCACTCGTTAAGGATCGCTGGAACTCAAAGCGGGGTCCTGAGTTCACCTGGGAACGTAAAGATTCGTTCAAAAAGAAATACCCACATCTCTTCACAAATCGAGTGTCTTCATCCACTACAATGTCTTAAGCTTTGAGGACAAAGCTCTTTTAACGGGTGGAGACTGTAACATTTCTCAATTTTAGGTCATTTTATGACTCCTATTATTCTTCACTATTTATTTTAGTCCAGTACGCGTTTACTTTTAAATTAACTTTTAAGCTAAATCGCGTAGACTAGAAATAATCATTTAACGTAAACAGTCACCAAATAAATTAAGTGTTACGTCAAGCAAGTGTTATGTAATTATTAGGAAGATAATTATTGACTTTGCGCGTTTTATTTTTATTGGTCACGTAAAAGGTTTACGTTTCACAATAAAATACGTTTAGACACACTCCGGAAATACCTATACTTATCTAGACTCAAACCAATACCCACTTTTATTCCCTAGACACAAAAATTATACAATTTTTGTATCATTAAGCCTATAAGGGCCGGTTATGGTTAAACATAACACAAACATAAGACAAACATTATATACTCTTGGATATTAACCACTTAAGTACACCTTAATCCCATATAACTAGAAATTGTCTAATCAATTGTACCCTAGCTCTAATCCTAGGCGTCCAATGGGGTGGGAAGGAGCAAGATCACTTACATACACTTACAACATGTACCCTTAATCCATAGCTTACCATAGTTAGTTTAAGGTTATATATTTAGTTAGTTTAAGGTAAGAAATACTTAAACAACTAGCACACTTTGCCTTGTTTCCTCTCCATAACACACGACACAAGGACCATTGTGTATTACACACAAATCCTAACTAAATCTTGTACAACCTAAGACTAATTAAAGCTAAGTACTTGCTAAATCTTATACAAGATTGTATTTTGTGTTTTCCCCCTCTTTAGCCACTCGTCACACACAAACCTAGCAACATGAGATCTTCCTAAATCATGTACAACAAGGGTTAATTAAAGATTGTCCTTAATGTCCCCCAATTAGCTTAATATACATTGGATAATAACCATCTTGGATCCTCTTTTGCTCTTTGATACCCGTGGCTAGCATACACTCCACACAAACCATAAGATTTTCACAATCCTAATAAATCTTGTACAAATATCTTGCAATTAAAGAATGTACTAGGAGGTATTAGCAAGAAACCATTTAAGGTTAACTAGAAACCATAAAACTACTAGTAGGGCACGGTTTGGATTAGGTTAGGAACTAAGTGAGCTAACTAACCTTAAGCCTATATAAACCCACTCATATCTTGGCAAAACACTTCTTATAAACACTTAACAGCTCTCTAAGCAAAAACCACTCTTACTTCTCTCATTTGTTTTTGGGTCTTAGTATAACCGAATCCAACACTTTGTCACGTACACTTCTAAGCATACAAAGAATACTAGGATGTCATATGAGGACATAGTAGGGGTTCACGAGCCAAGATTGGATCATTTAATAAGCTTTGAAGCTTAGGGTTGATATACATTCGGGTATAACACATCGAGTTTCCATCCTACATGTTCCAACTCGAAACCAAGACACTAGGACTTTTGTAAGTCGCGTACTAAGCTTATACATGTTCATACCATATTTGTTCTTTGGTTGCTAGTCGAATTGGTCACGTTAGTTTGTAGATAACGAACTAACGTGAGCTTGTGCATGCAAAATGCAAAGCATACTTGTTATACGCATGTACATGTGTGTATTATCACTTGTGGGGTGCTAAAAGATGTCAACATATATAAAAATAAGACTTAACAAAACTAGGGCTTATATGTTTTCATTAAAAACGAATTGCATAAAAACAACACGTAAATATTTCATGAAAAACGTAATGGTGTGGCTTGGGAAGATGTATACTAACTAATAGAATGATTGCATGTGATAAAAACGACTCATATGTAAGCTAAATGAATTTGTTTTGGTGCTAGTAGTCCTAACGACTGTTAATGGGCCCAATAATCTGTTAGTTGGGGCCCACAGCTTATTAATAAGCCCACTTGAGCTTATTGAAGGGTTAAGGAACTCATTGAGCTCGTTTGATTAATAATACACATAAAGAAACCTAATTGGACCCTTAAAGGGCTTGACAACCCAATACCATTGCCAAAATAAGTCCATAAGCCACGAATAAGCTTGAACTGCTTATTTATGAGCTTATGTGGCTTATTGAGCCCATTAGCATAGCTTATTGGCTTATGGGATAAACCAACATTGACAAACAACTTAAACAGACCCATAAATGCTTAATGAGACTAGAAAAATAAGTTGGATCAAATATAAAACCCTAATGGACCTTTTAAACCCTTTCGGGTTAAGGTTATTGGGCTAACAAGCCCAATAAGCTCAAATATGGTTAATACTGGTCACTTTGGATTAATACTGGTTGTATCAAAGTTAAGTCTGGTGGCTACAATATTAATTCTGGTGGAGTTAGCAACACAACAGCGACAGAACAGCGACAGACAAAGTGTCACTAACAGTCATGGGAGGAAGGAGACCTCAAGATAGTGACGGATTCGCGACAGATCAGTGACAGAAAATTGTGTCACTAACAGCAGATAGTGACAGATTTGGGACAGCAAAAAGAGTCACTAATTGGCAGATTTGGTTAAGTCTGTTGGTTTTGCTAGTTAATTCTGCTAGCCTTGTCCGATAAAGCAAGTTAATTCTCCTAGTGTTATACGATATCGGACGACACACACTTATGGACACGTTTGGATCTCGAATAATGATGATGTGTATGGATCATTTTGATGGTTTAGTGCATGATATAATTCTTGAATGGAAAAGTTACACGCTCCTTTACAAATATTTGGTTTTTTTTTTTCTTTTTTTTTTTTTGTTTTATTAGGAGTATGATACTGATACAGCCCTTGACATTAGATCTAGGATACTGGTTCGTTGACTGCGACGAGCTCACTGAGACTATCGGCCATAGTATGTGATCGCCATGCTAATATTGTCTAAAAGAATTATACAAAGACATTTTATTACATGGATTGTAATACGGCATGTCTCATTTCGCACTAAGGAAGAAAATGATTTATGCTATTGATTCAAACAGATGGCTCGTTTGGAGTGATTATTTTTGATGAAGATTGGTTATTTTTATATGATGTTGTAGTTGACTTTCACAGGGGAAGCTTATTGTTAACATGTTTAACCATCTACATGCACCACTTGAGGGGAAGTGTTCACAAGTTGCTTATTTACACAAGACCCCTATTGGATGATTACAAAAAGGGGAAGAAGATTCATGGTTGTAGCTTATTATTATGGTGGCATGTCCAAGGAGATCTTAAGTCAAGGAGAAGATTGGTTTCTTTCATGAAGATTATTTTGTAATATCCAAATAGGGAGATTGTTGGGGAATTATGATTTGATGATTACAAAACCTTATAATGCGACAGTTGAAGAATGACAGAAACAACAAAGGACTTAAGAGTAATATTGTAGTTAGTTTGTGTAAGCTAGGTTTTATTGTAAACCTAGCCTATCTAGTTTAAAAGAGAGGTAGGGGAGTATTGGTTTAGATTCATCCTGAATAGTATTAGGTCTCTTCCCAATGAGCGTCTTATAGTTTTCCATAGGTTAGCCTTCCCCAAGTCATTTGATCTTGGGGTAAGTGATTAATAGAAAACCTTGTTTAGTAATATTGTGTTCTTATAATTTCCGCTGTGCATATCAATATTACTGATCCTAGATGTGCTAGATCGTGGTTTAACACTTACATACACTTACAACATGTACCCTTAATCCATAGCTTACCATAGTTAGTTTAAGGTTATATATTTTAGTTTAGTTTTTAAGTGAGAAATATTAAACAATAGCACACTTTGCTCTTGTTTCCTCTCCATAACACACGACACAAGGACCATTGTGTATTACACACAAATCCTAACTAAATCTTGTATAACCTAAGACTAATTAAAGCTAAGTACTTGCTAAATCTTATACAAGATTGTATTTTGTATTTGCCCCCTCTTTAGCCACTTGTCACACACAAACCTAGCAACATGAGATCTTCCTAAATTATGTACAACAAGGGTTAATTAAAGATTGTCCTTAATGTCCCCGAATTAGCTTAATATACATTGGATAATAACCATCTTGGATCCTCTTTTGCTCTTTGATACCCGCGGCTAGCATACACTCCACACAAACCATAAGATTTTCACAATCCTAATAAATCTGGTACAAATATCTTGTAATTAAAGATGTTACTAGTGGTATTAGCAAGAAACACTTTGAGGTTAAACTAGAAACCTAAAACACTAGCAGGACATGTTTTTGGATTTGGTTAGGGACTAAGTGAGCTAACTAACCTTAAGCCTATATAAACCCACTCCTATCTTGGCAAAACACTTCTTACAAACACTTAACAACTCTCTAAGCAAAAACCACTCTTACTTCTCTCATTTGTTTTCGGGTCATACTATAACCGAACCAAACACTTTGTCACGTACACTTCTAAGCATACAAGGAATACTAGGATTTCGTACGAGGATATAGCAGGGGTACACAAGCCAATATTGGATCAATTAATAAGCTTTAAAGCTTAAGGTTGATATAATTCCAAGTTAAACAAATCGGGTTGCATCATACACGTTCAACTTGGATACCAGAACACTAGGTCCTTTGTAAAGTAAAGTACTATGCCGTATAACATGTTCATACCATAATTGTTCTTTGGTTGCTATGTGAATTGGTCACGTTAGTTTGAAGATAACGAACTAGCGTAAGCTTGTGCATGCAAAATGCAAAGCATACTTGTTATATGCATGTACATGTGTGTATTATCACTTGTGGGGGTGCCTAAAATATGGTCAAAAAATAAATCAAATGCCATATTAAAAATAAGGCTTACAAACACTAGGGCTTTATATGTTTTCATTAAAAATGAATTGCACGAAAACCACACGTAAACATTTCATGAAAAACGTAAATGGCTGGGGTGGGAAGATGTATACTAACTAATAGAACGATTGCATGTGATAAACACGACTCATATGTAAGCTAAACGAATTTGTTTTGGTGCTAGTAGTCCTAACGAGCCCTTAATATCATTAACGGACCGTTTTGGTACTCATACGACCTATATTTAATTAGGTTGCCTTCGGTCTTATCCATGACGTTTTCATTCGCTTGATTCATATACTCCGATTTATTCACTAAGGTGAGTTCATAGCCCCATATTTTACTATATCAATGATTTACATCCTTTGGGGTGAGATACATGCATTGTTTTACAAATTGGACTCAAGTGTACATTTTATCAAGATTACGTGTTTGCCTAAGTAGCGATAACCCTTTGAGCCCATTATCATGAACTGTCAATTACTTTGTGTGAGCGCGAATGTTATAAATAGATCTATTTGGCATTGACATCCCCATCCGGTGAGTATCTCTCACTGGTGTCACTGAGTGAACCAACGGATGTATACCATGTCAAATTTGGGATGTTTAGGGTTGAACATCATCACGGGCAATGTGGCACTATTTATATTGCATCCATACATGTCGAGCTTCAGTGTCATGAACTTTGATGGGTGCACGGGTTGCATAATCACGGGGAAATCTTGCGGTCCTACATTATATTTACATAAACCTATGAATTCACCAACTTTATGTTGATATTTTAAGCATGTTTTTCAGGTCAATAAGGCACGAGGTGCGATGATTCATTGGAAGTCAATAATTGAAGAGTCAACATTTAAGATTTAGGGTCTTATTACATTTTGGGGACAATTGTTATAAACCGAAATCTTTATTTATATTGTTGAACAATTTGAAGCCATTGGCTTATGTAACAAACAAGTATTTTGTTAATCCAATGTATCTTTTTCAAACGACACGTTTAGTGGCCGTTCTCATATCTTGTGCTATTGATCTATGAAGTAACGCCCTCGGATATTCAACATTCCGCTGCTACCGAGATTTGGGGGTGTTACAATAAATATAAAATTTGATTAGACCTTTCAAATACGAAAGCATACATGTAAAGAAAAAGCGAAACGGATTAAATATGAGTAAGTTATGACTTTTGAAAGGTTACGACGATTAATTATATAAAAGTAGTTTTATATAATTTCATAAAAACAATTAGAACTACTATTCATCAGGGGCATAAATATTATAAATATAGTATTTTGATATATTTTCTTAATACGAAACCATGGACATAAGAAACACTTAAAACGGAGTTAAAACGATGAAGATACGAGGTTTATAAAACCGTATGCACTATTTTTACTTTTGTGCACTATTTTATAAAAACAATTAAACCAATTAAATAATATAATTATATAATCAATAATAATGTTAGAACATGTATTATTAAGTACATTGTACTCATACGACCTATATTTAATTAGGTTGCATTCGGTCTTATCCGTGACGTTTCCATTCACTTTATTCATATACATCAGTTTATTCACTAAGGTGACTTCATAGCCAAATGTTTTACTATATCAATGATTTACAACTTTTGGGGTGAGAAACATGCATTGTTTTACAAATAGGACGCAAGTGTACATTTTATCATGATTACGTGTTTGCCTAAGTAGTGATAACCCACTGTGCCCATTATCATGAACTGTTAATTACTTTGTGTGAGCACGAATGTTATAAATAGATCTATTTGGGATTGACATCCCCATTTGGGTGAGTAGCTCTCACTGGTGTCACGGAGTGAACCAACGGATGTTTACCATGTCAGATTTGGGATGTTGCCGGTTAGAACATCATCAAGGGTAATGTTGGTAATTTATATTGCAATTCATACATGTCGAGCTTCAATGTCATAAGCTTAGGGAAACGTAATTGCACTTTGTGATGTTTGCATCTGTTGCATTATCATACACATGGAAATATTGCGGTCCTACATTATATTTACATAAACCTATGAATTCACCAACTTTAGGTTGATGTTTTAAAGCATGTTTTCTCAAGTCAATGAGGCACAAGGTGCTAAGGATACATTGGGGATACTCTTTTAGGGAGTCATGCATAAAAGATTTGGAGTCATTACATCTTGGGATTTTTGTTATGATCTAAAATCTTTGTTATCAAATTTTAAACAATTTAAGCCGTTGCACTTTGTATTAAACAATTTCAATAAATCTAATGTATCGTATTTTAAACGGCTCTTTTAGAGGTCGTTCTCATATCTTGTGCTATTGATCTATGAAGTAACGCTCCCGGACTCATTATTCCGCTGCGACCCTATTTGGGGGTGTTACAGATTGATATCAGAGCCAAGGTTATAGAGAACCAGGTCAAATGTTTTTACTTGGACTATAACCGTTTTCAAACATTGCATCATACAAACGGGTTTTCATGGGACATTCACTTTTACATTACTTGTTGCATTAGTTGAGTATACTAGATGATGCATGATGCACAATACGTGTTTATAATATATTAAGTATATTATTATGAGTCTTATATATGTGCTAATGTAAACTCTGTTTGAGTGTTACAGATTTAGTCATGTCTTCTGCATCATCTGCGGTTACCTACACATCTGTCTACACCGATTCTGAGCCAGGGAGGGTATTTTGGGGAGCTGACGAGGAGCTGTCTGATGGAGGTTCTCCACGAGTCATCATATACAGATACAATGGACTCCCTATGCAGCTGATAGCCCTGCTATCTTCGGACTATGTGCCAGGACCTGAGCACCCACCGTCTCCCGATTATGTGCCCAGTCCTGAGCACCCACCGTTACCTGTCGAGGTACCATACATACCTGAGCCGGAGTACCCCGAGTATCTAATACCATCCGATGATGAGGCACCCATGGAGGACCAGCCTTTACCTGATGATGCCTCATCCGTAGCCCTATCACCAGGCTATGTGGCGGACTCCGATCGGGAGGAGGACCCCGAGGAGGATCATGCTGATTATCCTGCTGATGTAGGGGATGATGATGACGAGCCCTTCGACGATGACGATGATGATGATGACACGGATGATGAGCCCTTTGAGGACGAGGAGGAGGAGGAGGAGCACCTAGCTCTGGCCGACTCTCCTGCCATACCTGTTATTGACCTTGTTCCTTCAGATGAGGATACAGAGGCATTTGAGACTAATGAGGATGCACCTACACATGTACCATCACCTAGACGGCACATGGCTTGGATGTCCGTCAGACCTCAGACACCTGTACCGTTGCCATCTAAGGCGGAGGTCGAGGGACTTTTTGCCTTACCTATTCCACCACCATCTCCATTTACTCCACTATCATCTCCACTACCTCAAATTCCCTCACCACCACTACCACCTTCACCATCATCACTACACTTACCACCACCTGTACCCACATCATTACCATTACCGTTATCTCCGCTACCACCATTATCAGCCTCACTATTCATACCACTAGTCGACCGTGGGGAGGACACTTTCGAGGCCGAGTTACCACCTCGTAAGAGGTTATGTCTGACTGCTCTCACATCGAGGTATGAGGTGGGAGAGAGTTTGACGGTTGCCCCTAGATCCACTGGAGGTCATAGGGTAGATTATGGGTTTATCGGCACTCTGGATGCCGAAGCCAGACGACAGAGAGCCGAGGCGGTCGGCTATGGGATTAGAGATACTTAGGTAGACCCGTGAGAGGCTGCCGAGGAGGTGGCACCGACGACCCTCGAAGGGGTCAATACTAGGGTGACCGAGCTTGTTGCAGTTTAGGAGCAGGACACCCAGGATATCTATGCTGCGATAGAGGATACTCAGGACCGGCAGACTCAGATATTTCAGAGTGTTGAGGCATTGGTCGATGATAGGTGGTACCACTATGAGACTGCACAACTGTTAGATCAGAAGGCTCTAGTCTCCTGAGAGGCTTGGGCACATTCGGTGGGACTTAGTTCGGCAGTCCACTATGAGCTTCAGGGATACAGGACTCGCACTTGGATGCAGGATCACCGTATCGATGCGTAGGAGTCTTTGATAGCGACGCTGGTTGCGCAGGTTTCATCACTACAGGGATATTTGGAGACGGCTCTAGGAGAGATTCGAGCACTCCAGGCTAGAGATCAGACTCGTGCAGATGCTCCCGAGGGCGCTGGTAGTAGTGCCTAGAGTTACATTTTCATGTTAGATTCATAGATATCATTATGTTAGCCGGCTAAGTATTATGGGTTTTATACCCAGCTAGCACGGCAGTAGGATTTGTACTTTTCAATTATTGTATCAGACAATCATATATGTTTTCCCAGTTATATATGATGTGTTGTATTATGTCATGTCGATCTCAATTCTGTTATGTGTTGTAATCCCAATCATGTTATATAATCACTGTGTGATGTGATCTTGTTATATATATTATACCCATGTCATGTTGTGATGTTTATGAAAGCTCACGTATTTTATATCATTGTGATTTAGAACAATATACCACCAAGGCATGTTTTGATGCTGCTGCTACGGCTGCTGCCCCTATGACAGCTGCTGCTGTTAAGCAACTGATCAAAGCAAGAGTGTATGCGGCACTTTCTAATCATGAAACTCTTCGAAATAAAACTAATGGTTATGGCGACGGAAGCCATAATTCTGACATTAGAATTAGGGGAACTGTACGCACTCCGCGTGAGTGTATGTATAAGGACTTTCTGAATTGATAGCCCCTTACTTTTAAGGGTACTGAAGGAGTGGTTGTGTTGTCACAATGGTTTGAGAAGATGGAATCAATGTTCCATATCAGCAACTATGTTGTGGAGAACCAAGTTAAGTTTGCTACTTGCACTTTCCTTGGAAATGCTTTAACATGGTGGAACTCCCACATGAAGACTGTTACTCAAGATGTTGCTTATGCTATGGACTGGAAGACACTAAAGAAGATGATGACAATCAAATACTGCCCAAGGGGTGAAATCAAGAAGTTAGAAATTGAGCTTTGGAACCTAAAAGTAAAAGGTACTGATGTCGCGAGTTACACTCTGCGTTTTCAAGAGCTTGCACTGATGTGTAGAAGGATGTTTCCCGAGGAGTTGAGAGATATGTTGGTGGACTTCCTGATATGATTCAGGGAAATGTAATATCATATCAACCCAAGACAATGGAAAAAGCAATTGAGTTTGCTAATGATCAGATGGATAAAAAAGTCTTCACTATTTCTAAAAGACAAGCTGAGCAGAAGAGAAAGTTGGAGTATAATGCTAGGAACAATCAGGGGTACCAATAACAAAACAAGAGATAAAACACTGGGAAGGCTTACACTGATGGGCCTGATGAAAAGCAAGATTACACGGGATCATTACCCTTGTGTACAAAATGCAACTATCACCACAAATGACCATGTGCTCCCAGATGTAATAAGTGCAAGAAGATCGGCCATCTGGCTCGTGACTGAAAATGTTCTGGTCCCAATGGTAATAATAACAATCATAGGAACTCTGAAATGACTCAGAATGTTGGCACTTGCTATGAGTGTGGTGTTCAGGGGCATTTCAAGAGAGACTGCCTGAAGTTGAAGAATAGAAACCGTGGTAATCAAGGTGGGAATGGAAATGCTCCAGCAAAAGTGTATGTGGTGGGCAATGCGAGAACAAACCTGGTCTCCAACGTCGTTACGAGTATGTTCCTTCTAAACAACCGATATGCTTCTATCTTATTTGATACTGGTGCTGATAGGAGTTTTGTATCCACTACATTTGGTTCCCTAATTGATATCACACCAACTACACTAGACCATTATTACGATGTTGAACTAGCCGACGGGAAAATAATTGGAATAAACACTATCATTCGGGGTTGTACCTTAAACTTCTTAAACCATCCATTCAACATCGACTTAATGCCCGTAGAACTTAGTATTTTTGACGTCATAATTGGTATGGATTGGTTGTCAAAGTACCACGTTGTCATTGATTGTGCCGAGAAGATAGTTCGTATTCCATGGGGAAATGAAACCTTAATTGTTCATGGTGACGGAAGCAACCAGGGAAACAAGACTCGTTTGAACATTATCTCGTGCACTAAGACACAGAAGTACATGATAAAATGATGTCATGTCTTTTTGGCACATGTTACTACAAAGGACTTGAGGACGTACCAATCGCTCAAGATTTTCTTGAAGTATTTCCTGAAGATTTGTCGGGTCTTCCACCGACTCGACAAGTGGAATTACATATCGATTTGATACTTGGTGTTGCACCTGTAGCACGAGCACCTTATCGATTGGCTCCTTCCAAAATGAAAGAGCTGCCAGAGCAACTGCAAGAACTATCCGACAAAGGCTTTATAAGACCCAGTTCCTTACCTTGGGGAGCTCCGGTCTTGTTTGTCAAGAAGAAGGA
>BQNB010034786.1:0-29572 GCA_026074375.1 Tanacetum coccineum
AACCATCGGAGATCATTGTATTTTTCAAAAATAGTTGGTCAAAAATTTGTACACCTACTAAAGGCAAAGCAAGCCTCGCAAAGGAGGATATCGCTGTTGTATTATGACCATATATGAATTAATATATGTCCGAAAATATTTTCGAGCCTAAGGGGACGCATACGTTTATATGTAAAATGACGAGAATATATTAATGTAATATATTAAATGTATAACAAACGATCGTTAAAAGTTAACGAGTATTAAATAATTAGTTAAACGTTTAATGGTTAAACGTGAGGGACTAATTATTAATAAACCGAAGTTTAAAGGGTTCGGTTTACTCTTTTTATTCCTAGTCGGCTGGAACATATAATCCCACAAGGATTGGGAGATCAAGTCTATATATATGGGTTTGGTTTTTCATTATAATATAACTTGAGAAAACCTAAATCATATATATCGATCCATCTCTTTCCTAGTATCAACCCGGTCCTCCAAAATTGTTTTTGGAATCTTTGGTTTACTGCCACCAATCGACAACACCAACAAACACTTTTAGTTTTATTTGGTTATTCGATTATCACTTTTGGTGATTTCTTGTTCGTAAGTTGATAGATTCAAGAGACGAATAAAGATCGTTTGTTATACACTACTAGTACTAGCATACCTCGTCGTTTGCTAAGAACGTATAGTGTGTGGAAGCTTAGAGGAATCATACCTTTGATTCTAGTGGTTACGCGTTGTATTATACACATGCGTATATAGAAGACGGTGTTTACGGTTACCTTTAAACGGTGTATCGTTTCGTGCTAAAAGGTACATGTTTTCTATCTTGTTAATTATTATGTTCTACACGTGATCATTTATTCCGCTGCGTACTCGTAATAATTAATATGGTTAATTAGATTATAAAACCCAACATTACCTAGTTCGTCCATTTCGTATCTCCTATTCTTATATATATTAAGATCATATTGTAACAGAAACACATACAAAAAGCTTGTATTAAACCAATATCATTACGTCACTAATTCATTTGTTATGTCGGACAAAAGTTGTCATTTTAATGTACACTTATTTAATGTTTTTAAAAGGACATTAGAAAACAACAATTAAAAGCACCTGTAATGGATTTTCATGTGGTCGTTTGTTTGAGGGAACTAAAACAACAATAAAAAAGCTGTGAATGAGTTTTTCGTTAACTTGGACATCATCATAGATGTGTATACAACATATACACTACTAATATTTTTTAGGATTTGTATCTTTCGTAAGAGAAATTTGTACCGGTAAAAAATGTGTCAAGATTGAAGTTGTTGTAGATGAAATATTGTATCTTTCAAGGTAAAACAAATGGAAATCAGGAAGAAGAAAATGGAAGTGTAGCTTGTCCCACATAGGTGGATGTACTAAACTTGGATGAGTTTTTATAGCTAATACCATTGGATACAATAAAGAGGCTTTGTATGTTGTTGGAATCAAACAACTAGAGATTCTAACGATATATTAATCACTTTTTAAAAGAATTACCCTCACAAACTGAAAATCTTTTACTTAATAAAGAAAAACGTCAAGAGGAGGTATTCGCATTTCAAAAAAATACGTCAAGCGGAGGTATTCGCATTTAAAAAAAATCAAATCATACTTAATTTAGTAATAATTATTAGTTATTAATTATTTAATTTAACTATGCTTTATTAAAAAAACTTTAAAAATTCTTTATTTGGAAAAAATATGTGTAAATTCGTTTTTAAAGAAAAATTAAGCTAAAACATACATGTGTCAAAAATTAAAAGATGAAAACTTATGGGAAGGCGGGGGTAATATACCAATACTAATGGGTGTATTATGTAATTTGAAACTAACAAAACAAACACAATTACCCGATCTTTGTCTCCCAAAACTTATATCAAATTCAATGGAGTTCTTAAACCCTAAATCGTTGAAGAAGAATATCAAAATCAGGTAGTTTCTCAAATTAATTATAATTTATTCAATTTAATTATATTAGTTTCTTTTCCGGCCCATAGTTAATTTGTTTATAGGATTGAAACGATATAGAGATAAGGATATGTGTTTATTAATTTGTGATCTAATAGTAAATGAATGTGCTTGTTTTGTTATTTTTGAGTTTGGAACAAACCGTATATGAGTGAATTGATGACGTATGGTTTAAGTAGAATAAAGGTTGGATTTTTATTAAGGACGATATCGTTCCTATTTATACCAAGGTATACATATTTTGACTTTAAAAGTCAAAACCGTGGATTATATTGAAATTAATATGCTCTTTGATGCAATTGCAACATTGTATTAAAATCTTATGTTTTACGTACTTATGATAAAAGCCACATAGATATCTTTGTAGATTATGGACCCAAAAACCGAAGAGGAAAAACATGTTATAATATATGTAGATTATGGTATTAGGCCAAACACGAACTCGGCGGATCTTGCAATATCATTCAAAAAGGATGGTACAACAATATTACGTATATGTATTAGAATCTATGCATACATGCATATCCCTTCACATCCATTTTATTATTGGCCTACTGTGTTCTCCCGGCCCTATCCCTCTTTTCGGGTAAGTTCATTGTTCAGTCACTAAATGTGACGTGCAGTTTTGGTTGATTGGTGGGACAAATGCGCATCCAGTTGCAATGATACCTTTGATAGTATGGGTCTTCAAGAGAATCTTTTGAGGGGCATTTACACCTATGGTACGTCTAATAACATCATAACTACGTCACATGTTATCTGTTGATTCACCTATAAATACCAAAAATAAAAGTTTAGGTGTGTTTGGTTTTGATGTACGCTTCATGTTGATGCAGGTTTTGAAAAGCCATCAGCAATTCAACAGAGGGGAATTGTTCCATTCACCAAGGGTCTTGACGTTATTCAACAAGCACAATCTGGACACGACTCGAGTATCCTTCAACAACTTAATTACAATGTGGTTGAATGCTAGGCTTTGGTTCTAGCACTTGTGAACTTGCACAACATATTAAGAAGGTTATGAGGGCACTTGGTGACTACCTTGGTGTTAAGGTTCATGTTTGTGTTGGTGGAACCAGTGTTCGTGAGGACCAGCGTATTCTCTCAGCTGGTGTGCATGTTGTTGTTGGTAATCATGGCTGTGTGTTTGATATGTTGCGCAGGCAGTTACTACCTTCTGATTACATGAAAATGTTTGTGCTCGATGTAGTTGATGTTGCGTAATGTGTTATTAACTATATGAGTTTGATGAGCCGTATGAGTTGTCACACCCCCAAATTTCACTGCAGCGGAAGACTAGATTTGGGATTGTGACTTCATGGCGTGAAGAGGACTTGATACGAGAGATAGACCTCTACATGCCAATATACCAATGCAGACTCCCTATATTCCGTAGGATAGAACACCTGAGAAAAACATCGCTAAAGTGTCAACATAAAGTTGGTGAGTTCATAGGTTTGGTTGTTTGATAAGAGTGATGAACCACAAGATTCATAACCATAGCATGAAATATAGTAATCCTATATATCACAATGAAGAGTATTTACTATTGTCTAAGCTCATGACACCGAAGCGTTAACATGCATCATCATAGATAAGCCCATGCAGATGTTCAACCCACAACATCCGTAACTGACTCAAATGAAACTGTGTTTGCTTGACTAATGTCAGTCCAAGACAAACAGGGATGTCAATCCCGATAGATCTATCCATAACATTCGCGCTTACGAGTAATTAACGGTTCATGATAAATTAGGCAATATAGCAAGTTGGGTTGAATAGGGACTTAGACCCAATAGTAAATCAGTAAATGTACTTGTGTTCAACTGTTAAAAATAAGCAATGTTCTCACCCCAAAAGATGATTTAAAACAGTAAAGTAGGGGCTATGAAAACTCACCTTGTCGGTTAATCGTCTGGAATTGATAATGGATCAATGTACGTCAAATAGTGACTCAGTCAAACACCTAAGTAATTATGACAAATCTGAGTGTACATTCTAAAAATACTTAATGTATGAAATGACTTATGCAAATGGGTCATCAAGGGCACTGTCATTTATGAGATAACGTTTTACGTTTTCAAAATGTTGATTAAGCCGTTGGCTCTAGGGATGACACACGACGTTACCACTAAAAATATATATAACCAGGGATTGATACGATTTTGCGTCATAACTTGTATTTACAAGTTCATATGGCTTATATCTCGGGAAAATATAGGTATTATTTGTAAATTACTAAGTCTATATATTTTCTTACCGCGTTTATTTATTTATAGCGTAGCCGTCCATTAACTTGTATAATTATCAATTTTTATACGTCACGGTTCGTTCGACTCGTTTAATTTGCTTATAAAGCTTATTTATTTACAGCTAATACCCTTACGTTTCGAAATAGCGGATTTTAGTCCCTCTATTTTCTAAATCAAGTAATTTACACAGTTAACCTTTATATATAATATATGTAACTTTTATATTTAACCTCTTGACTTTCCAAAATAGTATTATATATAATATATGTAACTTTTATATTTAAAATTTTTCTCTAACTTAGCATAGGTCATTTCATAAATGACAGTGCCCTCTTGACTTTACAAAATTTGATGCTAAGAATATTTTTCTTAGCATCAAATTTTGGAAAGTCAAGAGGGCCCACTTGACTTATGCAAATGGGTCATCAAGGGCACTGTCTTAAAATATTCTTAGCATCAAATTATATAGACCGTGTCAGGTTCGTTTATACATTTCGAGATTTGATTTCATTGTTATTATTCCTAGTTTATCAAAATGCGTGGTTTATAATTCATCTAACTTTTTGAATTTATCTCGTTCAAAAGCTTGATTTCGTTGTCACTAATTCTAGATCATTGAAAAAATGTTATTCAGATTTCCTACTTATCAAATTTATATTGGCTCGTTAAAGAGTTTGACAACCCATTTGGGTTCGGCTGACACGACCCACGAGCTCAACAACATGCAAGTTTTAATATCCCTAATGTCTAGTTTTCAAAATGGAAAATTTTATGCATTATTGCTCTTGGTATAAGCCTGAACCGACCTCACGTCAGCCACCCTCCCTTTTGTTTTTCTGCCAACAATAGTGAAAGTAGTAACCACTATTGTGGTCTTCTTTCTCCTCCCCAACGCACCCTTAGGTATTCATAGCCAGGTTTTCTTGCTTAACCCCGCATGGTTCTATGTTATAAGAGGTAAATACAAGCCGAAATTAAGGGGTGGTGGCTTTTTCCGCAGCCCCAAAGGCTGCAACAGTGGCAGCTACCTGCTGCGAAACCCACGGTTTCAACAGTGGCAGCAGCCCACTGCGTCACTTTTGAGGTGCAAACGTAGTAGCCTTATCGTGTCATGTGTTTACGAGGCCTGGGGTTACGTCCATGTTATAGGTCGAGGTCACGACATAATAGGCTCTACAACATTTTACGCGTAATCCTAGTGCTTGCTAGTCCCTAGTGAGTCAACGTAGTGTATCATGTACGTATATGTTTAGGGTTTTATGAACTCTCTCGGATCGTTGCAAGTTTTCACGCAGGATCTGTTGTTTACTAGCTTTCTATGCGTCATTATTTTATGCATGGTAAGACTCAAAGTTTTTTTTGCATGCGTATGTACGTACGGACCGCGCATGGGTTATATGTCGTGTACTAGCCAAGCAAGGTCGAGGCTTTCATTTAGTTAGCCAAGACTAGACGCGCTTTGGTCTTGGTCGAATGCTTGGCTACAAGGATAATGACATAGCATGATGAATGTTAAGCTATAAGAATGACTTACTAAGGTCCAAGTGATGCTAGTCGGCGAAGAGAAGTGATGGTGTCAAGGAAACTCGAACCTTTATTGCTTCTACCCTTTAAAACCCGACATCCACTTTAGCTCTTGAATCCAACAAAATTCCAAATAGAATCTTATTGTTTACTTCTTATTTTCCAAGTTAAAAGTGTGCATGCATGACCTTATTTATACTCACATTATTACTAGCTTATGAATGACATTATTTACACATACTATTGATGAATATGATACTATTTGTTATAATTGATTCTTTTCCTTATACTGTTAAAGGACATATACTATTGTTGGATTGAGATTTGAGACAAGACGTAGCATGTGAAGAGTTTTGAAAGAACATGAGGTGTAGGGCATTAGGTGTAAGATATGTAATGATAGTGTTTGTTTGCCTATTTTGAATTTCTCCACCGATTGTCGTAGATATGCATTAATGTATTATAGTTTTTGAGGTAATAAAATGTCAAGGTATAATGTTTATTTAGGAGGATTTAAATATTCATCCATTTAGGGATTTATTCATTGAAGTGTGGACGGGTTCACAAAATACTATAGTTGTGCGACCTTGTTTCGCATGGCGTGAAAAATATAAATTTTTATTGTTACGCGTTTTCTAAAATACCCCTTTTTGATTCGTAAGAAAATGACAATTTATACGTGCTATTATAACTCTCAATAGCGTAAAATATTGCATGTCGCTTGGAGGATAGCTTTTTATTGGAAAATAACGGAAATTCTGCAACTGCTTGCGATACATACGCTTGCAACTCCTCACGTATCCCTAAATGAATGTCTCGTCATTGGGACAAGCCGATACGACAAAATGTTAGGAATATATATCCGTTGAAGTAAATAACAAAATCTTAAATTATTTCGCTTCCCCCTTTTTGTCTTATAAATACCACCTTACTTATCTCAAACCTTCAAACTTAAATCCCACTACAAAAATATTTCAAATGGCATGTTCGCTTCCTTATACCGACTTCGAAGTTGAAGCCTTGGTGCAAAGATTAATTAACGAAGACAAGGGTCGTCAGGATGCGCTTTTGGAGTTAGCCTTTCGGTTTGAAGATTCATGCGCTGTCAGAGACGATCTTAGAAAAGCCTATGAGAAATGCAATGACATGTCTCAAGAGAGTCGTGCGTTGATTTGCACTTTCTTAAAAGAGAGTTTTGGAAATGATCACAAGCTGCATCTTTCCATGTATGGGAAAGCGTCACGGCTAGAGAAACAAATGGGTGCTAAGTTGGCTTGGTTCCAGGAAAAGTACTCCCACCGTACACGCGAAGGTATAGGTTGTTCGTCATCACAGGCTAATTGTTATCTTACCGAGAAAGAGTTACATCAGCTTTGTATGGACGAAGAAGCTTCAATAGAAACGTTGGAAGAAGAGGCCATGAACAAAAGGGCACATGAGGAGAAGATTAAGCAAAAAACAAGCTGAAGATGACAAATTCTTTTTAGAATTTGGGGTAGTGAGATATGACTCAGAGTACGAGTCATCGGGTTAACGATTTGAGAACTATTGTAACCATGTTGTTGTACTGCCTTGAATAAAGCATTGTTGCCTTAGACTATGTACTTGTATTTTCACCTTTGTAACACTATGGTTTGTATGTTAGTAGTCTAGTAAGTCCTAATGAATGCATTTGCCTTCGGTAGTATCACAATATTTCATAAAAAAAATGTTTGTTTCGTGACTGCTGTCTTGCCACAGTGTTATTAAGTGCTTGAGTACACATTTTGAATGGAACAATTGAGTGATTATGGCTACTGTCTCCACACAGTATTATAAAGTGTTTGCGTGATAATTCTGAATTGAATAATTGAGGGAACATGATTACTGTCCCTCTACAGTATCATAAAGTGGTTTAGGGATAGTGTTATCAATCTGTAAACTTTTCGATTCCCAAAATAATTAATTTATGAGATTATATAGCAATTCGAAAAATTTTTGGTGATTGATTTTACCTTAAGGGTTTGAAGTAAGGTTTAAAGTTTTATGGGGTATCGCAGTCCTTCCAAGTCGAAAACTTTCGTCCTGAATTCAAGTTGTCGTATTCGCGGTGTAGGTTAATAAAAGAGGAAAGTGGCGAGTGGGGCTCTAACGGCTAGAAATGTGGCGAACCGTTATCTCCACTCTATATATAATTTGTCAATTTCTCACATTTGTCAAAACATAAGATAAGTTTTAAATTTTTTCATCCTTCCTTCGGTTAAAATGTCATATCTCGTTCCTTTGATCGCGGTTGTGTTTGTTGTGGTGGTTGGTAGTTATTTGGCGAGTGTTCCACGAGAAGAGGATCACCAATACATCATTGTAATACTAGGGCTTATTGTGCCACTCGTCATTGTGGCGATTGGCGTGGAAGTTTTCTGGAAAAAGTAGCTTTCGCCGGTAGGCGAGCGGGTTGTATTACCGTTTTGTTCTTGGGCATTTTAATTAATCTGATTCTGAATCCCCCAGGAAAATCATCGGACATTTCATCTTTAACTTTTTTTTGTTTATGTAGGGTTAATTTCTCATGATGTACCTTTAATGTATCGTAGTTTTTCATAGTTGTTCTGGGTATTATCTTGAATGTGTTGAATGAATAAATGAGCATACTTTCCAATTTGTTATCCCACATATACATATCGACTACTATTGAGCATATCCTTGTCGACCCAACTTATACATAGTTGATCAGGCTATGTATACTTTAGGTTTACATTGACATCCCCTTTTTCCTTTAGTTATTTGTTTGTGATTGTAAGCATAGTCGGTACTGAGACCCGTAGTGTATATAAATCGTCGCGTCTTCCAAGCATCAGATGAGTGATGTTATGTTATATGCCAATTTGTGGTTTATTATTTCTTTGCCACCTTCTACCATACATGTGGTCCTCTGAAAGTTTTTTTTACCCACTTTGTGTGTTTATCTTGCTACGCGCATATCGTTTCATATGTTGACGTGTATTATCTTATGTGTTCGTAAAATTATCGTCTCAGCGTATAAGTTATTCCGAATAATTTCTTTTGTTGAAAGTTTAGGGTTTAGTCGCAATCGTTCTTGCTATTCATGACTATGTCCATCATGAATATGTTAAATCAATATTCCTCGCAAACTCCTACCCACTACGCCGCCCCTTTTCCTATATCTTTCAAATTTCACTTTACTCACTCCTCATCTCAAATTATCTCCCACTTCACCATATTAAGTTTCTCATCTTCTTCTTCGAAACTGTCGGTTACCAATCCTCATGGGATTTCCAATCGAGATTTTCACTCCCATCATGATCATAATCATCACATCGCTCGTTTTGCTGGTCTACCCGATGTGTTTCTTCTCACGTGGCGACGTATCTGTCGTTTTAGCATTTTACATCTTTGTTGTATTTCCTATATTTTGCATTTTGTTGTATTATGAACGGAAATATTATGGATCTATTTGAATAGGATTTCGCGTTGTGCATTTTGTTGCTTCATCCTTCCCATTATAACCATATATTACTATGTACCCCATCTTGCATCTTGGTATGATTCGAGGTTATTACTTGGTAAGCCTTTAGATGTATTCTGCATTCTTATTTCCGTGGAAGAGTGTCTATGGGTTGCGAAGGAAAGGAAATTTTGACTGACACAATGTCGAATAGTGAAAGAAAGAATTGATTTTTGTAGGGGTTACTGTTTCTCATGATATGTGGGCCTTTTGAAATGATCCTTCAAGCTTCATAGTGTCCATCAGAAATAGCTTCCATATCTCCGTTTCCTGAGCACGTGACTGTATTCTTCATTTGTTGGGCAATGGGTATACTTGTTTTGCACTGAGCAGTATTTTTAATAGTGTCATTTCATTGGCGTATTAAGATGTTTGTCATATGATTTTAAAAATATCAAATATATGGTTTCTCCTATACCGGGTAAATGTACTCAGAAAACATTTTAGGACAGAATTGTTATTTCATTTATTATTTTATGAAAGCAAAGTACAAGTCTTCATCAATTTCTCTGCTTAGATGTCTCTTCGTAAACTGGGATACAATGTTATAGCAAGTCTGGCTGTTTTGCTTATAGGCCCAGGCGGGCTAGAATTATCTGGATTTGTTCATGATCCTCAGCACGTCTGTTCTCGGCATCATCTGCCCTTATCTGCAATAATGAGATCTCATTCTCTGTAGCAGAGGAATAATCTTGTAATTCGGATATTAGGAGCTCTTTGTCTTCGGTATCTGCTCAAAGAGTGTCAATTTTCACCTCTATGTCCTTTAGTCTGGCCGTCACATCTTCTGGGTTGAGTTCTGATGTCTCGGATGCTGGTTTACCGTTAGAGAAGGTAGTGGTATCTAGGAAAAATGGCGATGATGGTGATCTATTTCTCTTTCGAGATGGTCCATTAGAGTAGGAAGACTGTGATTAATTATTTCATGGGAGAGTTCACGCCCTGTAGTTGGGGTTAAAGTTAATTCTAGTTCAGGTAATTGGGTTGCTTGAGAGGTTGACGAGTCAAGTCTTGTTGGGATGGAGTGTCCCGTGGCGGCTTCCTGTTCTGGGGAGTTGTCAGGCACGTTGCTGGAAAGTGATTGAGACATTTCTTGGTTACGCCCTGCATACGATAGAATGGAATTTCTTCTTCTTATTGTTCATATTGGGTAAAGATTACCTTATGGGTGCCATCTATTTTTGAGATAAGATTCATTGTATGCTTTGAATGGTTGCGCGCCCTAGTTTAGGGTAGGGATTTCTAGAGGGTATGTCTAGGAGTGTTGGATTCAAGCATTGATATGTTTCTTGTTTTTTCTGGGAAGGTTATTCGTAATTATTAGTCGTATCCTTATTTTAAGACCTAAGCTGGTGACTGGAAAGTGTGGTAGGATTCCGGACAATAGATACATATCTGTAGGGTTCATATTATTCTTGACTCAGGGGCTGGTGTAAACCTTTATGTCATAAATTCCTTTTCGTAGTGTTTGACTGTTAGTCGCTACTATTGTCTCTTACTTTTACCAGGCGTGTTTTTAATTTTTCCCATTATGAGTTTGTTGTTTACGTTTCCCGACGACGTGACATTCGTTAATTATTGGTGTATTCAAGAGGTGCACGCTCTTGGGTAGCTTTTTGTATACTTTGAAATACTTTTAAATATATACCGACATAGTAGATAGTAGTATAGGTATTTCACAACGGTCACTATAAGGAATCCTCACGTAGTGAAGTAACGAGTGGGTGAGTAGCAAGGTATCCCGAAGTGTTTATGTAGGTAACCCTCATAAAATGAGATAGTAAGGATAAAATCCATAATATTATGTAAGTGACTCTTCGCAGTGTAATATTTGTTATAAGGTTAATTATTTGGTGAGAGTCATGGTAGTTTCCTTGCACTAGGATTGATACAAATGCGTAATCCATAGAATATGTTATTCCAAGATGGTGAATGATAATGTGTAGTCTAGTGAAACATGTTTTCCATGACGGACATGTGGTAATTTAGTTATTTAATGATATCGTGCCAAGCAGTTGTTGACTTGGGAAGTAAATAGTAATAGATAGTGCATATGCTATTCTGATATGTCCTTAAGAGCCAGTTATAGTCTAGAGTTACTAATGCAACGTAGTTCTAGATAACCAAGTGCTCTGATACCAATTTGTCACACCCCCAAATTTTACTACAGCGGAAGACTAGATTTGGGATTGTGACTTCATGGCGTGAAGAGGACTTGATACGAGAGATAGAACTCTACATGCCAATATACCAATGCAGACTCCCTATATTCCGTAGGATAGAACACCTGAGAAAGACATCGCTAAAGTGTCAACATAAAGTTGGTGAGTTCATAGGTTTGGTTGTTTGATAAGAGTGATGAACCACAAGATTTATAACCATAGCATGAAATATAGTAATCCTATATATCACAATGAAAAGTATTTACTATTGTCTAAGCTCATGACACCGAAGCGTTAACATGTATCATCATAGATAAGCCCATGCAGATGTTCAACCCACAACATCCGTAACTGACTCAAATGAAACTGTGTTTGCTTGACTAATGTCAGTCCAAGACAAACAGGGATGTCAATCCTGATAGATCTTTATCATAAACATTCCCGTTAGTTACAAGAATTAACGGTTCATGATAAATTGGGCAATACAACAAGCTGGGTTGAGTAGGGACTTAGACCCAATAGTAAATCAGTAAATGTACTTGTGTTCAACTGTTAAAAATAAGCAATGTTCTCACCCCAAAAGATGGTTTAAAACAGTAAAGTAAGGGCTATGAAGACTCACCTTGCTAGTTAATCATCTAGAATTGATAATGGATCAATGTACGTCGAATAGTGACTCAGTCAAACACCTAAGTAATTTTGACAAATCTGAGTGTACATTTTAAAAATACTTAATGTATGAAATGACTTATGCAAATGGGTCATCAAGGGCACTGTCGTTTATGAGATAACGTTTTACGTTTTCAAAATGTTGATTAAGCCATTGGCTCTAGGGATGACACACGACTTTACCACTAAAAATATATATAACCAGGGATTGATATGATTTTTCGTCATAACTTATATTTACAAGTTCATGTGGCTTATATCTCGAGAAAATATAGGTATTATTTGTAAATTACTAAGTCTATATTTATTTTCTTTACCGGCGTTATTTATTTATAGCGTAGCCCGTCATTAACTGGTATATTTATCAATTTTCTATACCTCACGGTTCGTTCGACTCGTTTAATTTGCTTATAAAGCTTATTTATTTACAGCTAATACCCTTACGTTTCGAAATAGCGGATTTCAGTCCCTCTATTTTCTAAATCAAGTAATTTACACACTTAACCTTTATCTCTCGTACGTTTGTTTTTAACCTCTTGACTTTCCAAAATAATATTATATATAATATATGTAACTTTTATATTTAAAATTTTTCTCTTTAACTCTTATATTTTTACGTTTAAAACCCGAATTTGTCTTAAAATATTCTTAGCGTCAAATTATATAGACCGTATCAGGTTCGTTTATACATTTCGAGATTTGATTTCATTGTTATTATTCCTAGTTTATCAAAATGCGTGGTTTATAATTCATCTAACTTTTTGAATTTATCTCGTTCAAAAGCTTGATTTCGTTGTCACTAATTCTAGATCATTGAAAAAATGTTATTCAAATTTCCTACTTATCGAAATTATATTGGCTCGTTAAAGAGTTTGACAACCCATTTGGGTTCGGCTGACACGACCCACGAGCTCAACTACATGCAAGTTTTAATATCCCTAATGTCTAGTTTTCAAAATGGAAAATTTTATGCATTATTGCTCTTGGTATAAGCCTGAACCGACCCCATGTCTGCCACCCTCCCTTTTGTTTTTCTGCCAACAACAATGAAAGCAGTAACCACTATTGTGGTCTTCTTTCTCCTCCCCAACGCACCCATAGGTATTCAGAGCCAGGTTTTCTTGCTTAACCCCGCATGGTTCTATGTTATAAGTGGTAAATACAAGCCAAAATTAAGGGGTGGTGGCTTTTTCCGCAGCCCCAAAAGCTGCAACAGTGGCAGCTAACTGCTACGAAACCCATGGTTTCAACAGTGGCAGCAACCCATTGCGTCACTTTTGAGGTGCAAACGTAGTAGCCTTATCGTGTCATGGGTTTACGAGGCCTGGGGTTACGTCCATGTTATAGGTCGAGGTCACGACATAATAGGCTCTACAACATTTTACGCGTAATCCTAGTGCTTGCTAGTCCCTAGTGAGTCAACGTAGTGTATCATGTACGTATATGTTTAGAGTTTTATGAACTCTCTCGGATCGTTGCAAGTTTTCACGCATGTTGTTTACTAGCTTTCTATGCGTCGTTATTTTATGCATGGTAAGACTCAAGGTTTTTTTTTGCATGCGTATGTACGTACGGACCGCGCATGGGTTATATGTCGTGTACTAGCCAAGCAAGGTCGAGGCTTTCGTTTAGTTAGCCAAGACTAGACGCGCTTTGGTTTTGGTCGAATGCTAGGCTACAAGGATAATGACATAGCATGATGAATGTTAAGCTACAAGAATGACTTACTAAGGTCCAAGTGATGCTAGTCGGCGAAGAGAGGTGATGGTGTCAAGGAAACTCGAACCTTTATTGCTTCTACCCTTTAAAACCCGACGTCGACTTTAGCTCTTGAATCCAACGAAATTCCAAATCGAATCTTATTGTTTACTTCTTATTTTCCAAGTTAAAAGTGTGAATGGCATTATTTACACATACTATTGATGAATATGATACTATTTGTTATAATTGATTCTTTTCCTAATACTGTTAAAGGACATATACTATTGTTGGATTGAGATTTGAGACAAGACGTAGCATGTGAAGAGTTTTTAAAGAACATGAGGTGTAGGGCATTAGGTGTAAGATATGTAATGATAGTGTTTGTTTGCCTATTTTGAATTTCTCCACCGATTGTCGTAAATATGCATTCATGTATTATAGTTTTTGATGTAATAAAATGTCAAGGTATAATGTTTATTTAGGAGGATTTAAATATTGGCCCATTTAGGGATTTATTCATTGAAGTGTGGACGGGTTCACAAAATACTATAGTTGTGCGACCTTGTTTCGCAGGGCGTGAAAAATATAAATTTTTATTGTTACGCGTTTTCTAAAATACCCCTTTTTGATTCGTAAGAAAATGACGATTTATACGCGCTATTATAACTCTCAATAGCGTAAAATATTGCATGTCGCTTGGAGGATAGCTTTTTAATGGAAAATAACGGAAATTCTGCAACTGCTTGCGATACATACTCTTGCGTAAAATGATAAGGAGTTCTAAATTTTTCCGATGTGCTACATGAGTTCCGTTTCACAATGCTACCAGTAACTTCAAGAATATTAAAGTCACCTACTCTAAGTATCTGATCTCATGGTCAACAAATGGAAGACACATGAAAATGCTTTTAGAGTATCACAGATTCTTAGCTCTTTAACGGTAGATCAAAATATAAAATGTATGCGTTTAATATACATGTGACCAAATTTGTTCATCTTTTAAAATTCGTGAACTATACACCGTTTTAAAACAAAATTTTGTTCATCTTTGATACATACATGTGGACATTATCTTTGTTGGCTACTTCAAATAGGTGCATATTCAAGTGATAATTTTTAAAAAGTTATAGTTGGATAGTGACATTGTATATATGTGCGCAGGTAATGAATATTGTTGAAAGCGGGTCATTAAAAATGCCTCACAAAGTAAACCGCGTGGACTTTGATAACAGTGAAGGCAATCTTGGGACAACTAATGCAGTGTTAAGCATGGCACTGCCCGTCTCACGTTGGAAGGTATATTCATTTGGCTTATAGATTTTTGTAGGTAATGCTTTGCAATCATTTACATGTCATAATTGGTAGTAATTGAAATGAGACTTGACTTATTCTACGGTTCTGAAAAACCCAGGTTATTGTTATCTTTGGAACTATACCGATCTGTTAAATTTTTATATTTATTTTTACACGGCTGTTTTGAGTTAGTAAAGAAACCGTAGAAATTTTCAATCTTTATGGAACAAGAAAATAGCTTATATCAGGCCATACTTCTTTTAAGTTCACGCACAATCTTAAACTTTGGTACCATCTATTATACGTATTTGTCTTATTATAAGTTACATTATCATATAAGTAGCCAATTACATGATGCATTTGTAGTTATGGGTCCTATTTATTTGTGAATAAATATAAACAATCACATGGAAAAGAAACATAAATTGTGAAACAAGTGGAACCTAAGTTGCCTCGTGTAGTGTATGTTCTGGCATACTAGCGACAACTTTTATAAAATTTGATTTTTCTATTGATTACTCGATACATATATACGGTGTAATATTTAGAATAATATTGTCAACTCTAATAGAATGGGCTATAAGTAGTGTTTGGATTTAGATTCGCTTTTTTCTGTTTGAGATCGTAATAATCACATAACTACATGTTTGAGTATTTGGAATGAAAAATAGCTGAAAAGAAAATGCCAAAAATCAAGTCAGTGTAAAATGCGTTTAAATGGTGTTGGAAATTGGCAATTCTCCTCCAAAACTGATTATTTGACTACTAATAAGAGGGTGTTTAGGATTGCTCATTTTAATGCTTATTACTTTATTAGCATTATTATAAATGGTCACACTCCTGGATTATTACTAGTCTGCTGTTAATCTTAAGAAAACTGAAATGCAATTAGTAAGGCGCACATCGATATAATGTTTAGCACCATCAAGACATCTAATTGTAGTTTTGCCCTAGATGAAGAGGACAGAGGGTGAAAGTTGGTTTTACTCTCAATAGCCTCAGTATGTCATTAGGATTGGTCTTTCTATTATGCGTGACATACTTCACTTTAATCCAATCTTTTTTTATTTGGACCACTCAACCCGTTGGAGATAAAACAAAACCTGAAGTGACCAGATCTCATAAGTAAATGGGTTGAAATTGTCCTATCTATGATTATATTAGCAATACGTGCCCCTGGCGTTGGTATGGTTTTGTACGGTTGTCATAATTAACTTTATATTGCTATTGTATATGATTTTAGCGAGGGTTGTTGTAGACTTTAGTTTTTTAGTGCCTTTTCTCTGCTTAACTTCTACTGTCGCTTATTCTTAGATGATAAAGTACCTTTTTTATTTTAAATTTGGAATGTTTACATTCCAGGTAAATGTTTTGAACAAAGATGTGGGGTTTAAGTTTAATGGATGTGGAACATGAGTTCATGGCAATGATATCGATCTTCTACGCACCCTATACCACACTGCAGTAATTAAATGGGTTAATCCTCTAAGCACTCTGAGCACTATGTAATTTGACTCTAAGCACTCTGAGTGTAAAAGGAATAATCCTCTAGTGAATGATCCTACCTACAAGAAAATTACAATTTTGAAATGAGTAAATTGCATAAATCGTCCTTAAAATTTGGCCAAGTTGCATGTTTCGTCCCAAACGTTACGAAAGTGCAGGGATCGTCCCTGTGGGGAAACCTTTGGTGCAAGTATCGTCCCTATGGGGAAACCTTTTGCGAAACCTTTGTTGCAAGTATCGTCCCCACAGGGACGATACTTGCACCAAAGGTTTTCCCCACAGGACGATCCTTGCCACTTTCGTACATTTGGGACTAACATGCAATTTGGCCAAATTTTAAGGACGATTTATGCAATTTACTCTTTTGAAATTAAATGATTGTTAACGTTAATGTAAGCCACAAGAGAGAAGGCATGAAAGTACTAGAAGACCTTCACCGGGTCTCATGAGGCCACAAAGATCAACGCAAACTCTATCTCCTATTCTAGTCATTTGATAACCGGTAATAGTAGCTTTGGTTAACTCCAGTTGACTACCTTCTTCACTTCATTTGTTGAAATAGTCCTGATGTATCAAGTATTTAAGATACCATGACTCACTAGGGACTTGATGATAATTAAAACTGTACCTTCAGCTCAAGGACATCTTCAGACATCCCGTTTTCAAAACTAGGCCTTTCTCCAAGGCCTACGAAAGGCTAATTAGGAAACTGACTAAGTCACATTTAGATTATAATGTTACATAACTTCAGTGTGAAGAATCTAGAAAATGTTTAAGTCCTTTTATAGGTTAGAACCTTTTGGTCTTAAGCTTTACCTCTAGGAAAATTTGAGCTTCAGAAGGACTTTTTGAGATGGCAAAGACTGTTTTCTGATAGCCATGAAATGCTGCAACAATGTTCTCTGCAGGAATCACCTAAAATTTAATTTTTGACAACCAAATGAGAAGTTGAAAGTTGGTTTGAGTTAATCCAACTCAAATGCTTATGTTTATTGAAAGTCATTACTCTGCACATCTTATATGATACAATCTAATGAAACTTTATTTCATGAACCACCTCCTAACTCGAGACGAATCATCTAATGAGGTAATGCAAGTTCTATCACCTCGGGTTTAGCGTGTTAAGTAGATTTAGTTTGGAATTACCAATTGGCTAAGAAAAGTAAAAATAACTTGCATAATGCACTGAACTGAAAATGCTGTATCGTATAACAACATGTCCAAGGTAAAAAAACATTTGTTGCTTTGTCAACAATACATGTAAGTGTACTCTAGATCTCTTGAAAAAGGCAAAGTCTATTTTGTTGAAAGGCAACAAATATCAGAGCACTGGGAGTGGTGGTGCCAAACTCTTGGTGTCAAACTTAAAAAGTGGTGCCGCGTCAACAAAAGAGAGTTTGGCACCAGAAATGCTATGGCACCAGAACTCGGTGGCATTGGTTTGGCACTAGAATTCTGGTGCCATACATTTTTTTATTATTTTTAAAAAAAAATTCATATTTATTTAAAATACACTTATTTATATAACTAAAAATAAAATTCATTGGAATTAAAAACATTACATTAAAAAAACAATACATTAAAAAAAATACATAAAATTAAAAGACATAAAATTAAAATGCATAAAATTAAAAATCATAAGTTTGGAGGTGGTGGATATGCCGCTCGGATTTTTGCCTTTTGGGCGTTGATGATAGCGGCGTCGACCGGATCCATCCCGCGTGTGTCGATTTGTAGCACACGCATGTCCTCCGCAATCCTTTGAGATTGGATCAACCGCCTTCGGTCTTCACTCTCACTCTCGAGCACGGTCATTTTGGCTTTGCGGTCTAACTCGTATTGTTCCACCATAAATTCTTGATACGCGGCCGGGTTTGAACCAGAGCTAGCGGTCGAGTTAGACCCGTACGTTGACTTTTAGCAAGTCGTTGCAAACCGGGTGGTCGAGGCAACTCATCATCTTCAAAATGCTCTGGTTCCTCGTCGGTGCCCAAAAGACGACTTCTTCTTTGCAAAGTCGAATCGGGGTTTGTCCACTTGTGCTTGCCTTTCAAAAAAAGCCAAGCACTTCGGTGCTTAAACTCACCCCCCACGGTTGCATACAACATGACCCTCGACATATGATCATCATCATTCTCCCCACTATGAACCGCGGTTTCTTGCACCAATTGATTAAACTTGAGAACAGTGGTATTCATTGGAGTCCACTTACCCGTCAACATGTTCTTGGTACGCTCCGTGAAACCTTTTTTCTTCGCTTCCTTATTATACACATTTTGGATTTTGTACCAAAAAGTATCTCGCTTTTGATCACACCCGGTTTTTGGATCCTCGGAAACTTGAATGAAACATTCCGCCAAAAGAAACTCCTCATCTTGAGTCCACGCATTACAAACTCTTTTTTGTTTCTCAACTTGCGGTTCTTTTTCTTTGTTTTTTTAACATCGACTTCTTCCGGGCCGCGCGGCTAGGCTTCGACGTCGGGGTCGAAAGCGGCTCCTCTTCATCTTCGGTATCTTCGACTTCAAGGTGGTGCGATTGTTGCTCGAAATATGGTTGGGAAGTGGTGAATTGGTTTGGTAATTGTTGTGGTTGTTGTTGGTGCATTTGTAAATTGTTGATAACATAAACCATTCCTATCTTGGGTGCAAATTGGGGTTGGTAATTGGGATAGTAAGGCATTTGGTTGAATGACGGTTGAGTGGAGGAGCCCGGATTCGAAGACGACCCCGGAATTTGGTTGGTTGAGTCGTTAAGCATACCGGAAATCCAATTTGGTTGGTTGGGGTTGGGATTGTGATTCATTTTTTTGAGTGAAAAAAATGGAGAAATAGAGAAATGTGTGTTATAAAATGTATTGAAAGTGTGTGTAAAGTATGAAATAAAAATAAGGTATTTATAGGATTTTTAAAGGGGTAAAATTAGGGTTTTGGAGGTATTTTTTTTTGAAAATCCGCTCCCCTCAACGGTAAGAAACGGATACTTAAAAATATATATATATATATATATATATATATATATAAGGTTTCGCGTGGGCTGTTAGCTATGGCGCGAGAACCCTTGGCGCGAGCCACGGAGTGGTGCGCCTTGGGCTTTTCTCGCGCCAAGGCTTGGCGCCAACGTTTGGCACCACCACTCCCTCCGCTCTAATGGATCCATCATGGTGAGCTCAAATGCAAGAAACTACCCTTTCTCTCTCTTTTGTTTGGCGATCGACGCTTTTCACCTCTGATTCATTTTTCTGGCCTTTTTCGGGGTTGAATCTCTACGTTTTATCTTGTATTTCATCTCTTTTAACACATAAACTTTCACCTTTGCTCTGCCAATCGAATCAAACGAACCCCCTGACCCCCCCGTTTGATGAACTCTGTACTCTCACTAAGATGACGTCATCAGATGAAATTCGTGATGCTTCTTTGAATGATACGAAGGTTAAGGTTATGAAGGGAAGGCACCGTAAGCCTCTGAAGGGTGTCAAAACCAAGGTTTCCACCCCGGGATCTGCTGGTGCGGGATCTGTTTTGAGACGACTTCGTACCTCTAAGGTTGCTGGGAAGGCTCGTGATAGAGCTGAGGTCATTTCATGGGTTTTTATATAAACTAACATCCATAGTTAGTTTTTTTTTTTTTTTCAATATCGAGTGACAATTAACCAACGTGAATTTGTATGGGATTGTCAAACCATCTCAATAATATTGCTAACATCGATAGACAGATGGAATTTGTATAGAAAGGTCATGGTACCTGTTGCGTAAGGTTAGATGGGAGGATTCTAAGTTATTTTTTAGATATCCCCTAAAATTGATTGAAAATAAATAGACATTATTTGTTAATTATGGTTTTTTCATATCATTGTGATTTTGTAGCAGTGTTAGTTTTAGTTTAATAATCTAAATTAATAAAAAAAAGTATTAAAAAAAAAAGGTGTCATCTATCTTACCTGGAACCTCTCTTAAAAATTGCATAAGCATAATTTTTTGTCATGTATATGCTCAACCCATCTAGCCCGGTTGTGGGCTTAAGCCTATGATAAATATATATAGTGGGTAAATAATACGTTAACTGTGGTTTTTTCATATCATTGTGATTTTCTAATAGCGCGAGTTTTAATTTAATAATCTAAATATAATAAAAAAAGGGGGGTTTGAAAAAATAAAGTGCCACCAACATTCTAAGGATCACCTAAACGATTTTTTGCCGCAAACATATAGATATTTCAAGAATCTTGGACATTTGTTTATAAACATACCATAGATATCTAAGTATATATTTATCTAAACTTTTTTTTATAAAAACTATGCTAAAAACATTTTGTTTTGAAAAAGGTTTCTCGTACATGTTACGTACTTATTCATAGAGATCTACGGGAAATGGCTACTGGAGTGATGAAAAAAGGTAGAGCGTTTGGAATTCCCAAGTACCGCCTCCTCAGATGCTTATCATACTAGTGATCTAACTTTTGATCATGTTAGATATTGGGTCAAATAAAAGAATACTATGTTATAACGGTCTTAATAGGCAACCTCAGTAATATTATGTTGAATGGGTTGTGCTAGTTATCTTGTGCACAATTGGGCTGTTAATGATTATTCTAGAAATTTCCAATCCACATTTTACTTAAGTCATACTAGTTCATATATAATTCATTCCAATCCAATGTGACCCGTACATATAACAAGCGAGTTAAGATCAATGTAGACCCAACATTTGTTATAGACCCAATGAATCAATTCTGGCCACTTATTTTTTCATCAAAAATAAAAAAACTCATTTTCCACCTCTTTTTTAAAAATAAAATATCTTATAAACTGTAAATCGTCACACGACAAAAAATACACCATCGCGACGAGTATTTTTTTATCTTTCAGTAGACGGGTGACACGATATACTTTCGAGGAATTTTTTTTCAAAATTTTTTTTTAGTCACGAATTACAAAAATCATATATGATTCGTGATTCCGACAAACTTTTTTCAATTTTGTTTCAGTCACGAATTACGAAAATCATATATGATTCGTATGACGAATCATATATGATTCGTACAACGAATCATATATGATTTCATAAAATCATATATGATTTCATAAATCATATATGATTTCATAAAATCGTATATGACTTCATAAAATCATAAAAAAAAGTTCGTCGAAAGTACATAGTGTCGCCCCTCTATAGAAAGATAATTTAATTCTCGTCGCGATGGTATGTTTTGTTTTGCGTAACGATTAACAGTGTGTGAGATATTTAATTTTTAAAAAAATGTGAAAAGTGGGTTTTTTTATTTTTGATGAAAAAATGAGTGACTAGGATTGGTTCATTGGGTCTATATTGAACTTTTGGCTACGTACTTACCTCAAGCTAATATACCACATGTTAGTTGCTTTTTGTTCAAGTTTTATCCTTGTATTTTGGATATTGCGAGATGTTTGTCTTTCATAAGATAAATCATGAATGATTATTTTAGAAATATCACTCGGTATAACCTTGTAATCACCGGTTAAGAAATCATACTTAACCAAAATCGGACATACGAGCATGATATCCTGAGCAATGATTGGCTGCCTTGGGAGTTGTTGTCTAACCGGTCTAATGAGGGGGTAGCTGTAAGAAAGAAAAAGTAATAATAAATGCATTTTTTTTTAATTGTGTGTATTTTGTATGTGGACAATAATTTTGAGACGGGGGGAGTATAATAATTGCATTCAAGTATTCATACATAACATATTATCAAAAAATATTTATTCGAAGTTTATAGATTACGATCACATTAATCATTTTTCACAAAAAATGTTTAGAAATATTTACATTAGGAGCAAAAAAATCTTATACGATAGACGTTTAGAAATACTTTTACAATGATTTGAATATTCAGCTAGAAAAACTTTATGTATATTATGCGTGGTTCGGTTCGGTTAACCGCGGAATTTAAACATAAAAACCAAAACCGAACCGTGATAATTGGGTTTTTTCGGGTTCGGTTTTTTCGGTTTTGCTTTGAGCGTTTCGTTGGTTTCTCGGATTTTTTGAACACCCTTAGCGGTATGAGCTTAGCGAAAGTGCTTAGAGGTTTTGGGTTCGAAGCCTTGAGAGAAAATTAATCTCCCATTAGCCACGGAGGTTCACTTGCGCTGACTCCAAACACCTGTAAATATTGAAAATTGGAAATAATTAATATTTAATTATCTCGCAATACTCACAATCAACAAGTATCATAACACATCATCAACGACTACAAAATCAAAAAAACCTTGACCCAGAACATGATGCAAACCAGTCTACAATAAATATTAACTAAGGTAATAAAATCTTATTTTCCGTCGACCGATGATGGACTGATGACTAAAATAAGAAAAATTGGGGTAACCCACCACTAATAAAAGAGCGTACATAACAACAATGTTTGTCGTAAATCAAAGTAAACCTTTGTGTTCGTATGTGTTTTCCCCTTTTTGAAGCTTATGAAAAAATTTATGACCAAGCTTTGAATACCAGATTTTTATTTTTTTGGTGACCAAAAAAACTTCCGCGCAAACTTTTATTAGAAAACAACGCAAATAAAAAAAAAAAAAAAAAACCAAAAATTCCCATCTTCCTCAAAGTTACTAAAAACGAGCGTTGTCATAAAAAAATTTAAGAGTAAATAAATAGTTACTCTAATATGGAGTAGAATACTTGTAAAATAAAGAGTTAATAGATTATACTTAGACTTTTGCTATAGTGATACTTTAAAGAAAGAAAATAGCCATCAAATTCCATAACATTGCCGATGTAAAACAAACAACATATTTTGGTATCCATATACAAATTTAGAAACTATATATAATCACTTAAACCATATAAATTATCTGACAACTTTAGTTTGTTTTTTTTAAATGCGTCAAACCTTATTTTATGCCTACCTAAAGGCACAAGTATAGAAAAAAAAAAAAACCTATATTTATCAAATAGTGATAAACCCTTAGTTCAGCCATAAAGTTCCATAATCATCTATGAATTTTATTAACTAAAACAATCCATTCCTATTTTCCAGATAAAGAATTATCCATGGAAAACTTAAGTAATTTTCCCCCCCTATTAACCTAAAACCATTTATTTTCACTATATTTCATTAGGGCCTGTGACATTAAGTCAGTAATTTTTTTTTGTTTTTGAAACCGTGCAACTATTATAAAAAAGAAAACTAGCAAAGAAGCTAAATTACCAAGAAATTAAAAAAAGGGTTGTTGAAATATCCAAACTACCCCCAAGCTAATTAGAGTGATTTTTACCACCCTAAGCAATATACAAGAAAAAGAACGAGTCCTAACTATGTCCTTTCAAAAAATATCATCTTTTTCGAAGATTTTGAATCAGAAGAAGAGGAATGGAGTTCCTATAGGACCAAAACTCCTACCAAGGAAGTGTAAAAACCATCCTACCAGCAACTAGAAACTGGTTTTTGAACTTGATTGCAGCTGAAACCAAATTAAAAAATAAAAACCAAGATAAACCAAGAATCGAATAAAAATATACGGAATCAACAGGGTTCCAAACCAAGCCCCACCAATTATTACAAAATAGACCGAGTAGCACATATCCTTTTTATACTTTTGCTTTTGCCAAGAAGAGTCAGCAGACAAAAACCAGCAAATGAACGAGAATTCCCATCCCCCTTCGAGGGCTCAAACAAATAGAGACAAGAAATATAGGAGGAAACCTGAACTCCACTGGCCGATGCAATAAAACCCGCAGTAGGAAGACGAACCATAGAGATCATTCCCACGCCAAAAACATAACCTATATGGGGAACGTGCTTGAACCCATCTAAAGACGGGAACAAATATCAGATTTAGGCAAGAGCCTATCGTCAAAGCAAACCTAACGAACACTTTTTTTAGCCAAACCCCAAAACAAACTACAGCACGAAGAACCAAACAGACAACGACAACACAACCCCCCCCCCAAAAACCCCAAACCCAAACACACCCCACGAACCCCGCTAACCACAAACACACAACAACACCCCCGTCACATTAGTCCCATGAACCAGAACGATCCTATCCCTCCCTCGATGTTTTAAAAGCCACCACTGTATCGAGAAGATCAAAAATCATCCCAGAAAGCTGTGCAGATTACTTCCCCACCCCACTTACGTCCGTCACGACGATAGGACGAAAACATAAAGGAGCGCAGCATCTTAAGCGGGGGTGCCACCGACAAACCTTAATATATTAAGAACCGAGAGTCAAATTAGACGAGGATAAGCTTAAAAAACCGACAGACAAAATCCACCTAACCCATTGATCTATGACAGTAAGTAATCATAAATTTAAAAACTAGATACACAATCAAAATGTTGCCCTTTTTTTTTTTTTTAATTTTTTATATTCAAAATGGGTACATATAGTATGGGAATGGATCCACTAATATTTTGTTTAGCTTTTTCTATGGCGTAGCTTTGTAGAACTAATATTTTCTTATACCCATGTATATATACAACTACTATTCAGAATATCGTAACTATCTAAAATAGTAAAAATGTGCCATACAAAACGATAGTAGTAGAATTGTGTTGTTGTGTATGACATGTCATACAAAAAGGTTTAAATAATAATATAGATTCACACGTCCGTTAATGCAATAAATTTTTTTTATTGCCATAAAGGTTTCTATGAATATCTTTTGTATTTTAAGATACTGATAACCGTATATTATGACACCAATCTTACTTACCTACTGGCTAGTTCATAATATAGTATATATGGGTATGGGTTTTATTTATGGGCGCCCAGCCCACTACAAAACAAATAGCTGGATCGCTAAGAAGTAAGACCCCGGCAGGGGATGAGACTGCCTCCGGATATTACAAATAGAACCAACCCCGCACGCTAGTAACCTTCCCTTTATTCTTCCTTTTTTGGCCGCACCCTGTCGCGCCCCCCCCGCGGACAAACAACTGACGCGAAGGACACTCGCGTTCCGCTAAACAACCCCATCCAACAAACGATTAAAAACGAGGACCCTGCCCCGACAAGGGACCCCCACTAATCCTCCAGACCCCACTACCAAAGGTAGGGAATGCCGATAAATAAACTTATAAAAAAACTAGAGAAACCACCCAAGTATTATAAAGACAACCTAATAAATAGGAGGTGTACCAGTACATCTCAAAAAGTACATTCATGTCAAATCATTTAACCTCTTAAATAACAACATGACTTCCTGACATTCTCACACCTGACAAATATGTGTACTTACTCTCCAGCGCCGGAAGCTTAATCTCGATGAGGGGTCCTGTCCGCCACGTTAATGGGCTAACCGGTTTTTTACCTATTTAAATTGTCAAAACTCATCACTTCTCTTGCTCTAGTACAAGATCCGTATCCAAGCCACTTGAAGGAAGAGGCCCGACCCGATAAAGAGACTTGACGACACGCGCTAAAAACCAAACCCCAACCACGGGAATTATGTAACTAACAAGTGCCGCCAAGCATCCCCCGTGGGACGCTTACCCACCACGCAACCACGATTTCCCCCCTCTTAAAAAACCCACACCATGAGAACACATCACGACACAAATCACAAACAAATCCCACGTCCCGCCGTGAGTAACACTGGGGGGCGGAATGGTCCCCAGGTATAGGAAGAGCCTAATGTCTGATGAGGTATGCTTTAGGAAATGTTCGAACAAAAAAATTATCAACCAAACAGTTCTAACTAAAACCCAATAACCTAAACCGCTCAACGCCGAAAAAAAATGCAAAAAAGAAAAAGAGACCGAAGAATGATTAGACGCACAATGGAATGCCGTAAAAGCACACAAAAACAAAAAACAACACCACAAAAAGCGAGCTAATCAATAAGAAGATGTCCGTGAGTTTTAAGTAAAGATAAAGAACCATGAAAAAATCGCACTACAACAGAATCCCAAACAACACCAAACCAACCGCTCAGACAGAACCCCGAAGAAGGCACGGAGGCAAGGCTTTATCCCCGAAGCCCGTCAAAACCACAACAACCAGTGTATTCAAAAGAGACCTCAAGAGAACAGAATTTTTCCCCTTCACCACCCAAACGGCCACTCGTAAAAAGAAAGGGGCCCCGTGTTTTGCCAAGATTGTGAAATAAAGGTGCGCCAGTTTTACATCCAGAGCACTGTTCCTGATAGTCATCAACTGGTCGAGTCCTCAAGCACAAAGAAGAAACTGATTGTTCGAAACAAGAAAGCGACAACAAAGGCAAACACCTTCTCGTGCAAACTAAGCCAATATTCGGAAAGATGAGGACAGTGAAGGAGGCCATTTGAGGAAATCACTAAAGGTCAAAAAGGCATAAAAAATCCAAACCACCAAACACTCCGATTAAGGATGATCCTACTACAAGCCTGGACAAGCGAAGAAAGAAATTCATCCATTCACACTGGCGTGATCGCGTAACTTTAGTCTTCCGAGGACTATGTAATGCCCACACAGACCATGTTCTAAAACATACGACGGAAAGCGGAGATCTGTTCCGGAAGACAACCCTAAAGTTATTTCAAAAGTCGGGGCCAGCAAGAAACAAAAGGGGTCAATGGAAATCTAAGTCAAGAAGGCAGAAATCAAACACCTACGACGACGATCTCGCCCAGCCATGTCAAAACATACGACGGAAGCGGAGATCCGGAAGATCACCTAAAGCTATTTCAATCGGCCGCAAAAACATAAGGTTGGGCAATGCCGACATGGTGTCACATGTTCAACTCGACCCTAATCGGGAATGCCAGAGTGTGGTTTGACAAGTTACTAAAGGAATCGAATTTGATAGCTATGAAGACCTAAGGACAGCGTTCAGGGAAAACTACCTTCAGCAAACAAAGCACATCAAAGATCCAGTGGAGATACACCACATCAAGCAAAAAGACGGAGAGTCTACGGAGGATTTCATGGAAAGATATAAGGCAGAAGTCCTGGACGTAGAAGGTGCTCCGGAATGCATGAGAATCTCCGGATTTATGCACGGAATAACGCACCCGGGATTAATCAAGCGTCTATATGAGAGAATCCCAAGATCTGTGGACGAAATGTATAGAATGACTACGTCTTTCTTACAAGGGGAAGTTGCCGCACTCAGTCACAGTCGGAAGAAGGCATCTTCACCATGGAAACCATCAGAAGGAGGGGACAAACCAACTTTCAAAAAAAGCTTCAAAAATAAGCAAAGGCCGGACCGTAAGCCAGATAGATTCTCACTCCTCACTAAAACACCAAAAGAAATTTTCGCTCTGGAAAAGGGAAAGTTCAAAGCTCCGCCCCCAATGGTAACTCCGGTAGAAAAAAGGGATCCGACCAAGTACTGTGAATTTCATTCAGATACAGGGCATAACACAAACGAATGCATGCAGCTGAGAAAGCAAATAGATGAAATGATCAAGGCCGGAAAACTGTCACAATTCATCAAGGAACTAAAACAGAATGAAAAGGCGAAAGCACCGAAAAAAGGGGAAGCGTTTGGAAAGGATAAACCCTTGACTATACTGATGATCCAACCGTGGGAAAGAGTGGCCAAGCCCAGGATTACCCAGAGCTTCTCTCCGGAGACGGCAATGTCTTTCCCACCTCTAAATGAAGAAGACGGGACGGAGAGCCCGATGATCATCGAAATCGAAATGGGCGGACACTTTGTGCACAGAGTATACATTGATGGTGGAGCATCCTCGGAAGTCTTGTATGAACATTGTTTTGCAAAGCTCCGCAAAGAGATAAGGGACCAAATGGTTCCGGCTACCACTCACCTTATTGGATTCAGCGGAGAGACCATTTGGCCGCTAGGTCAGATAGCCTTGCTAGTAAAAATAGGTGATGAAGCACACTCCACTTCTGCTTGGATGAATTTCATGGTCATCAGGTCACCATCTCAACACAATGCAATAATAGGCAGACCGGGCATAAGAAAAATCCGAGCTGTACCATCAACGGCACATGGAATGTTGAAGTTTCCCGTTGAGGGCGGCACGGTAACATTACAGAGCAGTAGGGTCATCCCTATGGAATGTGCTATGATCTCCGGACCTAGCAACAAGACTCCTGTAGTTAGCCAAATACCGGAAGTGAAAATAAATGTAGCGATCCACCCGGAATACCCCGAACAGACAGTGGCCATAGGGTCAACGTTAACAGAAAAAGGACGTAAAGAACTGTGTGCCTTACTCAAACAAAACTTGGATATTTTTGCTTGGAAGCCAGCTGATATGACGGGCGTCCCACGAAACATCGCGGAACACTGCTTGAACATCCGGGAAGGATATTCACCCGTCAGGCAAAAGAAAAGAGGACAGGCACCGGAAAGAAATAAGGCAATCCAAGAAGAAGTGGCAAAATTAGTGGACGCTGGAATAATGAAGGAGGTCCATTATCACAGTTGGCTATCTAATCCGGTAATGGTCAAAAAGCATGACGGAACTTGGCGCATGTGCGTGGACTTCAAAGATCTTAACAATGCATGTCCCAAGGATTGCTACCCATTACCGGAAATTGACTGGAAGGTGGAGTCCCTCTGTGGGTACTCTTTCAAATGTTTCTTGGATGCATACAAGGGGTATCATCAGATTAAGATGGCAAAAGAAGACGAAGAAAAAACGGCGTTCATAACAAGCCAAGGAATATTTTGTTATTCCAAAATGCCGTTCGGTCTAAAAAATGCCGGATCCACATATCAACGATTAGTGGATAAAGCATTCCAAAGGCAAATTGGACGCAATCTGGAGGTATATGTCGACGACCTGGTTATAAAGAGCCGCACGGAAGAAGAGATCATCCGGGACATAACCGAGACATTCAAAACCCTTCGACAGATAAACATGAAGTTGAACCCCAAGAAGTGCACTTTCGGAATGCAGGAAGGAATGTTTTTAGGCTACAAAGTAAGCACCAACGGGTTGAAGGCATGTCCAGATAAAGCAGACGCGGTCCTCAGCTTGCCATCTCCGAGATGCATCAAGGACGTGCAGAAACTAAATG
>BQNB010034786.1:31326-51355 GCA_026074375.1 Tanacetum coccineum
ATTACCAGTTTTAACTTTTACACTAGCAGACTTAATACTATGCTACCAGTATTAAGTTACTATGTTACCAGAACTAACTCTAAATTATACTACCAGAATTAATTCTAACTAAGACTACCAGGATTAATTCTAACTAAGACTACCAGGATTAATTCTAACTTGCTTTCCCTTCTGACAAGCAACACAAGTGTGGTCATTTTTGAAACTCTTGGAAGGTAACCCTCTAACTAGATTTCCCTTCACAAGTTTATTTAAATTTTTGAAATTAAGGTGACCTAACCTCCTGTGCCACAGGGGTATAATCACCACTAAGAGGAGGTGGGACACCTTTGTATTCTACCTGTTTGAATCTGCTGAACAGTGGAATGTCATGATATGATTGTGTTGCCTCAGGAACTTTAAGAGGAACCTATTTTCATCAGGAATCTTGAAGTTCAGGAGGACACCAAAAACACTCATTTTACAGTAAAAGTACATTTAGCTTTTTATCACATTATCTGAGATATGGAGTACAGATTAAAATGTCAAGTTCTTTCACAAAAGCCCACATCATCAAAAACTAAATTTCAATCTAATTGTACCTTTTCCACTGATACTACCTTTACTCCTCCAAATTAGTAACAGGTTTCCCACTTTGGATAGTTCTTGGATATCTTCAAGATGGGCCTGTTACCAGTCATGTGCCCAGATCATCTCCACTATCAAAAATCCTCTCATGCTCCATATGCTTCATGTGGATGATCCTGCACCAAATCATAAAAGAGATTTGTTTCTCTTTGGGACCCAGGGCCTTCACAGCTTGGGTCTTGCCTTGTGGACCTCTTGAAACATTAACTTTTGAATCAGGGGTTGGTCCACTATTGTATTGGAGAGTTGGTATGACTTTTCTATAAACACAACCTGCTGAGGTCTTAACACAGTGCACATTTTGCCTCTTAACAGCATAATTTATTTGACTTGTGTGCTGTTTCTTGATGGATAAGGGTCTATTTACAGTTCGTGAACTTTGTTTGAAAAACATTTCTTTGGACTTTTAGATTCACTGAGAAAGTTCTAGGGGATGTTTTGTTTGAAGTTCTTGGTTTGAGATCTGGTCTATTTAACTCTTTAGCAGTATTAAACATGCACACTACTAGATTAAAACATTTGCTTTGCCTGCAATTAAATCTAGATCTACCAGACTTAATTTGAGTGCCAGCTGAACTAACTTTATAACATGCACATTACCAGAATTAACATTTTCTTTGCCTAGTATTAATCTAGAACTACCAGACTTAAACTTGAGTGCCAGCTAAACTAACCATAAGTACTAAATTTCCATGACACTAGTACTTACATTTACCCTACCAGTTTTAATAGTTTTGCTAGCTGTAGTACTAAGGTTGGGTCTAATGTTATTTAGTTGTACAGGTCTGGGAGTGAACTGATTTGCTTTATTCACCCTGTTAGTGTTAGTCCAGGCCGGTGTGGCTTGCCGAACATCAGCATGAACCACCCTTTGGCTCTTAAGAGCAGCTTCCCTTGCCATCTTCTTCTCATAATAGTCACAGTCCTTAATCAAGTGACTAAGACTTCCACACACAAAACATGTTTTTCTTTCAAAAGAATATCCTGCACCTAATTCCCTTTCCATTCGTTGATTCCAATTCTGTCTGTTATTTGAAGGAATAGGTGAGGGAGTCACTGGTGTCCTAATTGGTTGCCTAGGAGTTTTTACATGCTGTGCACAACTAGGGACAACTGGTCTGTTTGGGTTTAGGCACTTGTGGTTGAGTCTTTTGGGTGGCAATGGTAACCTGCTCAATAGAAGGTATAGGGATATGGTCATGGATAGGGTCATCATTGACTGAATGGTCAGATACAGCTCCTAGCTCCCCATCACTGTCATTGGATGGACAGGTTGAGTAAACAGTGGAACTAGCATCAGCACAAGTAGGACTGGAGATGAGGTTGAGGTCCATATTTACCATACTCATACAGAGAATCATCTATGTCCTCCTGTTCCCTAGGGGTATAATCACCACTAAGAGGATGGGGGACACCTTTATACTCTACCTGTTTAAATCTGCTGTATAGTGGGATGTCATAATATCCTGCATCTGTTTCCCTAAGAGCAAAAATACCTCTACTTATCTCTTCCTCATATCCTAGGACCTCAGCATTTGATTGTATGCCATATCCTAAACCTATCTTAACAGTTGAGCTCATCCCACAATCAATTAGCTTCCAAAGATTTTTAGAAGATGCAAACCAAGAATCAACAATTTTTTGTAAAGCATCTTTGTCCTTGACAGCTTTCATTCCTATTCTTCTATACTTTTTTAGCTTTTCATCTTTCAAAATTTGATTTAGCTTGAAAATTTAATTTTTCAGTTAAGGAAGATTGTTGTTTGTGGGAGGCTCTAAGCTGAGATTCTAATTTCTTAACAGCTAGCTTATGGGCAATTAAGGCAGCTTCCTGGTCACCAAATTCAGATTGCAGTTCATCATACTTAGCTTGAAGTGCATTATATGAATCTAAACACAATTTAGAGCACATGGTTTACACTCAATATTATTTACAGTGAATAAGCCATTAGAGCAAGATTTGTTCCTCATCTGCAGTATGGCTCCAACCCAATTGATCTTGGACATTCATCAATGGTCATCAATGCTTCCTTTTCAGGTTCGCAAATGGCTTAAACTCCTGACCGTCCTACCTGCTTCCTGCCTGCTACCTTCCTTTGACTTTAAACTTGCACTCCCTGGCAAAATGCCCAGTATTGTGGCAATTGAAACATTCGACTTTTCTCTTATCAAATGCCACATGCATTTTTCCATCCACTCTTGGCCTCTACCTGTCTTCTTGTAGAACTTCTTAATCTTTATGGCAGTCATAGCAATCTGCATTTTATATCCTATTTCTTCCAGATCTAGATCATCATTTGATCTAGGTCTTCATGTTCAAATCCACATATTCAGCATTTGTTGGTAGAAAGAATGGATAATTTATCAGCCAAGACCAGGAGTAGCAGTTGTTGTTGCTTTGGAAGAGGAAGTGGTATAAGAACTATAACTTCCTGAGTTGTGGCTTGGCTTATGCTTGCTGGAAGAGGCTTTGGCTTGTGATAGAAAAGCCACATTATCAGATGTAAGGGAAGAAGATGATGTCTTTTGGATGTCTTGTTCAAAGACACTCAGATTATTGTATAAATCTATATTGACAGTGTGTCAATATTCTTTCTTCGTTTCTCATTGTCATGGCTAGACTGTTCCCTACGCAGGAGGTACAGGGACCTCAAAACTTGTGATTTGCGTCTTCATCTGATAACAGCACAAAGGGTATCAATGTGATAGAAGTTTTTGGAACTTATCATACCCTTTCTCTAAGGCTTTTCCTTAGACGAGATAGTAATGCCTCAAACTGTTGTTTCAATAATAGCTTTTGCCATTTTTTTCGAGTTCGCCATGTACCACAAACCGTGCTGTCTTGAGCTGCCCGATCTCTTGGCAATCCATCCATGCCCATGAAACGTCTGAGATTGATCGTTCTGGAACAGCCATTAGCAGTTAGTGTTCTAGCTTTCCTTTTCTTTCTCATCAGCAAAACATGTTCTATACTGTGTGGACTGAAAGGAAGAACCCTGTATACACCTCCTCTCTTACTTTGCGTGACTCGCTTCTTGAGTTCATTAGGCTGAATCACTTTCCAGACCTCTATAATCTATATACTCAAGATAATGTTCCATCCTCCATCGCCCACGTATATATTTCATCTTTTTGAGAGTACGGGCAGTTTAATGTTTGAAAGTGTATTTGTGGTGCTTATTTTGGTGGCTTAGAGTGAGCATCTCCTTTGTTGGTTGCTGGTACAGATCCATCCAAAATGTATCATCATGAAGAGAAAGTTCCTCATCATCATGAAGAGAAAAATTATCGTTTGCAAGTTGAGACATGATTATTTGATTTGGTGGAATAAAAGGGTTTTGATTCTTATGTTTCAATCTTGTGAAAGTCCTTTTAGGGCTCTGTTCAACTTGTAGGTCCTTATTAACAGGATCTGAATGAGCCTTAAATGACTTATAGTCCTTTGAATAAATTCAAAGATACTATGAGAGACATATGGACTGTCGATATAAATATTGACGGCGGAATATCAAATACTGATACAAGACGACAAAGAACAAAATACTAAAATTGCTATTACTTAATTTACTATTGTGATTGTGAATACTCAAATCAACTGTTCTGTTTACCCAATACTATTCTATGTTCCTTTTATAAGCTCTAAGGAAACCTTAACGCGTTAGAGATTAATACTTATCTCTTCCTAAATTAACCGCTAAGTAGATAAAACTATTACTAATTTTACAACAGATACTTAAATGTCTGACCAAAGCAGTATTAACTTTAATCCTGACCAACTTAAGTTAATGGTGGCAGACTTAACTTGCTCTACCAGACTTAAACTTCTATTACTAACAGTTAATAACTATTATAACTATTAAGAGATCAGTACTAACTATAACTAACAGACTTAACTTTAATACTAACAGTATTAAGTCTGTTTACAATATTTTTCTAACACTTAGAACAGATTTAGATTTACACATAAAGAACACAAATAAGCTGAATCAAGAAAATTTGACTAACAGATTAAGCTAGAAAAAGGACATAAAAACGACAGACTACCTAATATTTTTGGCTTTTTGGATTATGAACGACTACTTACAACTAAATTTTAAGAATCAAAAGCTATTAAGACAAATTAAAAACTAAAAATAGATTTAATTCAGATGATAATAAGCTAAGATCAATCAAAATTAACCATAGATAAGCTAGATTAAACCCTCTAATGATCAGCAAATTTGACTTTTAAGAAAATTTCATGAACAAGCATGACTGTTTTTGGACTAAAAATACTTAATAGGCTATTCCAAAGAAAACAAACTCAAAACAGATTTGAACTTATGCATTAGAGACTAGTTTTGAACATAAAAACCACAACTCAAGTGAGGATTTAAGGAATTCATCTAATAATTAGTTTAAGAAAACAATGGACTAACAAACCTTAGATACTTGATAAATCAAGCTAGAAAATTAAACTTATTCTAAACTTATTAATTCTATCATTTATACCTATATTCAGCTTAAGAAAACTTGATTGATTACTAGAAACTACCTACACACAAGATTATTGCACTATTACTGCTTATCCCAAACACCCCTTAAAACAAGAAAAAGAATTTTTAATCTAAATCAGACCAATCTAAGCTATTATATATGAAAACAGATGAAGAACTTACCACATTAAAGACATTAAAGGAAAGACTTAGGAAAAATAAGCACCTAGTAATAAGTTAAAGCTATAAGAAGTTTTAACTAAAAACAAGACAGTTTCTAAGAAAACTCAACTTAAACTATTCTAGACTAAAAACTAAACACAATAAGCTATAATAGGACAGATTAAGCACAAATAAGCTAAAGCATAAGCACAAATAAGCAATAATAAGCAATTTGATAAGTTAAACAGAAATTAAGCTAGAAATAAAGTAAAAGAGAAAGTACCTTGCCCTTTGCTAAAACAAGGGCTTAAATGCTCTTAAGAGCTTATCTAAATCTGGCTTATCATCCTTATAGCTCATTATGAATTTTGAAGTAATTTGAGTGAATGGCTTATTCAGTTAAGCTTTAAACAAGCTTAACTGAATAAAATCTAGCTTATTAGGTAATGCAGCTTATTGAGCTTATTAAGGTAAACTTAAACACATTCTAAATGAATTTGTATAAAAGTAAAGCATGAATTAAAACACAATTAAAATGAAACTGAAATTTTATTAACTATAAAAGAGATTACATGGTTTTAAAAAGGAAATTACATTAAAAGCATTACATTAAGCTGAAAATAAGTTAAAGCTACTCTAATAAGCTACTAAAAAACTACACTACGCTAGATATATTAGATTGTGTGATTTCATCTTCTATTTATAGCTGAAGAAGAAGCTTCTAGGTGTGAGGAGAAGCGTCCTTAGCCTTTAATCTCAGCCCTTGATCATCCAATCCATCTCTTTGATCCCTTAGATTGCTTCCACGAATTTGTAGCCAATAGGAGTCATTAGGATTGCCAGCATGGCATTGGTTGTGTCAGACGTGTTAAGTGGACTTCTAGAAGCACTTGAGGGTGTGGAGAAGTAGATTTACCTTGTGTTATTCATCCTTGTGTAAAGAATTAGAGGGAGGAGGTGATAAACAGTAACACTAGGCAGGTTATTATTTGACTGGATAAGGGTGTATGGATTGACTTGGGCTTTAACTTTTCATTATTTCTTGGGCCGGTTTGAAATGGATTTCGGCTTTATGAAATAGACTTGGACTTGTATTTTAAATAAGGCTTAGGTTTGGACTTTATATCATTCAAATGCTAATGGGCTGACCCGACCCATTAAATGGGTTACAGGTTAGCTCATTAAAAATGAATACGCCTTCGGCTTCATTTTCCTCACGCTCTTCTAATCCCATGCTTGGTTTTGTCCATTTTGGCTTCGTTTCCGTCCATTTTAGATATATCCGATATGTTGATCCCAATCGGAATAGATCTTTCTAGCCTGTTAAGGGTGGTAGCTAATCTGGATAGATCCAAACTAACTACAAGAGAAACAATGACTATGAACAATATAAGTTATGCGGAAACTAACTTATACTGCTAAGAAGAACAATGAATGAAACAGAACTTTGATTACTATTAATCTGCTAGGATACAGATTACTAACTATATATTGGTGAAACTTATATATGAAACTTATATCTAACTAATGTCGCAGGGTTCTTTTTATACACTAAGGAAAACCCTAATGGGCTTACAAAACGTGTGAAGAGATAATACATAACTATTCCTATAATAACTCATGCCGTGGGCAAGTATTATGGATTCAAAATCAAATGTTAGACTATGGGTTCAATTTTATGAACACAAAGATCTACATTGATAATGAGAGTACTATATGCATTGTAAAGAAGCCAGTATTTCACTCCAAAACAAAGCATATTTAGATTAGGCACCACTTCATTAGGGATGCTTATGAGAATAAGCTTATCCAGGTGCTAAAGATTTACACTGATGACAATGTAGCTGATCTTTTAACTAAAGCTTTTGATGTTAGCCGGTTTAATTTTTTGATTGTTAACATTGGAATGATCAATCTATAGCTGCATTAGTTCAAGGGAGACAAGTTAGCAGGTTACCTTGTTGTACAGTTTATGAAATATTTTAGTTAGCAGATGGATTTTAGGTAAGATAATGATTTGGGATTCATTTTGTTCATTGGAATGAAGATTGAGGGCTACATATGGTGCTGAGTTAGTTAGTGCTGCCAGTTTGGTTAATACTGCCAGACCAACACTTAGTACTGCCCGGCTTGGTTAGTGCTGCTCAAAAGCATTTAACTATGGTGTTGATGCTTGGATTGGGTCAAAGATGCAGTTTGGATTGGATTTGAGTGTACTACATGGAAACTAACAAGTTAGTACTGCCAGGCAAAGTGGATGCTGCCAGGAAAAAGTTTGTGCTGCTTGTTACCATTACTACTGTTGGTGAGCATACCAGATTTTCATTAATTAATTATAACCGCTGAGATATTTCCACCAACAACTTGCTTATAGGGGTCTATGACTTGAAAATTTTTGATCTTTCCTTCTATAATACTCTTTCTTTAAGATAAAGACTTAAGTTTATCCAGTCGGTCATCTCAAACCTTATAGCACATCTTCATAAAATCTCAATTAACTCTTCCAATCGAGCATATCTCACACCCTACTCAACCTTTTCAACACATCTATGGCTGATTTGGAATTCATCAATCAACACAATATGGTCGCGTGTTTAGAGAAAATGGGAGAAAATTTAGAATTTCATGAGATAATGGACTTCCTTACATCAAGTTTGATACATCATGCTCTCACTGTAAGTCCTACTATCTATATTTCTTATATTAAACAGTTTTGGAACACTGCTAGTTCCCAAACAGTCAATGATGAGAAGCAAATTCATGCTACTGTTGATAGCAAGGCAGTAGTAATAACAGAAACATCAATCAGAAGTTCTCTTCTCCTTAATGATGCTGATGGTACTGCTTGCCTAACAAATGAAGCTATTTTTCAAAACCTTGCATTGATGGGGTATGAGGGTAAACTTAACAAACTAACTTTTCAAAAAGCCCTTTTTTCTCCTCAATGAAAGTATCTGATACATACTGATACATACCATTCTTCATTGCATAAGTTCAAAATCAACTGCTTGGAATGAGTTTTCAACTAATTTGGCTTCAGCAGTTATATGTTTGGCAAAGGGTCAAAAATTTAATTTTTATAAATTAATTTTTGACGGTATGTTGAGAAACTTGGATCCTACGAAGTTTTTGATGTATCCAAGGTTTTTATAACTCTTTTTGAATAATCAACTTAAAGATTTACCAGAACCTTTTAATGATACATATAAAACACAATGCCATACTAAAAAAGTTTTCACAAACATGGCAAGGAAAGGTGTAAAGTTTTTAGGAAAAGTAACCCCAATCTTTGATTCTATGTTAGTGCCACACCAAGCACCTAAGGGTGAAGGTTCAGACCAACCCCCTGTGACTGCCTCATCTACTAGCCATGACACAACCCAAGACTCTAGGGACTCTTTAGAGGGCACTAATGGGAGTGAATGGGACCAGGTTCAGCCATCCCATGATAATCCTCTTTCAGGTGATCGCACATCTGAAAAAGTTGAGGGTGGCTTAAACCTAGAAGAGTTATTTTCTCTTTGCACTAACTTGTCCAACAGGGTTCTTGCTTTGGAGACTTCCAAGGATGCTCAGGCTACAAAGATCCTTAAATTGAAGGATCAAATCAAGAAGTTGAAAAGGAAGTGTAAGCCAAGTATCTCACACTACAGGGCATGGTTAAAGAGTGTGAAAAGGTTATCAATAAAGAAAAAGTTAGGAAGGAAGGAGTCTGTATCCAAACAGGGGAGGAAAAATGCCAAACCTGAACTAAATTTGGATGCCTTTGATGATCTTGATGCTGATGGTAGGGATTACATGGAAATAGAGGATGTTGTAAAAGAAAGGAGGCAAAACAAGGGCAGTGGTGATAAAAGTGGAAGTACTAAAGAACTAGTTAGTACTGCTGTACCTAAAACAGTTAGTACTGCTAGGCCAGAACTTAGTACTGCTAGGCCAGATGTTAATGCTGCTAGGCAAGAAGATAGTGCTGTTGAGCCTAGACCTCCTCCTACAACAACAAGTATATTTGATGATGATGATATCACCATGGCTCAAACTTTGATTAAGATGAAAGAAGAGAAAGCTAAGGAAAAAGGAGTGTCAATTAAAGATATTGAAGATTCTTGAGGACCTGCAAGATCAATCCTAACCCTGAAGCCACTTCCAATAATTGACCCTAAAGATAAAGGCAAAAGTGTCTTGGAAGAACCTGAGCCTACAAAGAAGATGACTAGAAGCGATTTTGATGTTGCTCAGATTGCAAGAGATGCAGAAATCGCCAGACAGTTACAAGTAGACTTGCAAGCAGAGGTAGAAAGGGAAAGACAGAGGGAAGAAGAAGCATCTAAGGCTGCTATAGTTGAGACGTATGATGAAGTTCAAGCAGGGATTGATGCTGATGCATTGTTTGCAGCCAAGCTTCAACGGGAAGAAAGAGAGGAGTATACAATTGAAGAAAGAGCAAAGTTCTTGGCTGAAACAATTGCTGCTCAAAGTAAATTCAGAGCTACACAAAGATCTGCTGAGATTAGAAGTAGACCACCAACTAAATCTCAACTGAGGAATTTGATGATGATGTATCTGAAGAATATGGGTGGTTACAAACACTCTCAGCTGAAGACAAAGAGATTTGTATAAATTCAAGGTTTGTATGAAAGACAGAAAAGGGTAATTGTGATTTCAAGCCTATGGATTCTGATAATGCAGTAAAAGATTCTAAAGAAGCAGCTGGTGTACATAATCAAAAGGTTCTTGAAGAACCTAACAGTACTAAGGTTGAAGTTAAGCAAAAAGGACATGAAGAGAGTATCAAGAAAAGGCCAGGCATAAGAATTAAGATGAAAGCAACAAAGAAGTCTAAAAGACAAAAGACTGATGTTGATCTTGAAGAGGAAGAGCAACTAAAGGCTTTTCTGAAGATAGTTCCAGATGAAGAAGGAATAATAGATTATGAAGTCTTAGAGAAGAGGTTTCCAGATATTAACTAGGAATCAAAATTCTATGATTTTAACAGACATGGAGCAGAGTGCATCTACTATAGAATCTTTAGATCTGATGGAAGTTTTAGGTGGATTAAAACCTTTTCTGAAATGGTGACAAGGTTTGATAAGCTAGATCTTGAGGAGTTATATAATCTGGTGATGAAGAGATTTGAAACAACTAATCCAGAAGGTGTTGATCTAGTTTTTTGGGGAGATTTAAGAATAATGTTTGATGCAAATGCAGAAGATGAACTCTGGCATAATCAAGAAAAATGGAATCTTAAGAGCTGGGATTTATATGAAAATTGTAGTGTTCATACCTTGATACTGGAAGATGGTACTGAGATTCATATGCTTGCAGAGAGGAAATCTCCACTCATAAAAGAAACACTTGAGAAAATGCTTTCTTTGATGTTAGTAGCTAAGACTGCAAGTGAAGATGCTTATACTCTGCTTAGATTCATTCAAAAGCAGATTCATAAGTATGGAAGCCATGATGGAGGTGAGAAGGATCTTTAAGTGTTGGTTTTATCACCACACAACAAATGGTCATCAGTTCACCATGTCTAACAGACATCAAGAACTCGTTAGTCTAGAGCAAATGGCTTCTGGTAAAGACTTCTCAAATCCGTTGATAGCTGATAGTTTGCTAAAAACTATATGGTTCTCCACTCACCATGCTTCACAGTAAAGAGTTGGCTAGTCCAAAGAAAACAGCTCTTGGTAAAGACATCTCAAATCCGCTGATAGTTGATAGTTTACTCAAAGCTATACGGTTATCAATGCACCATGTTATTGCAATGAAGCATTGGCTATTCCAGAGCAAACGGCTACTGGTAAAGAAATATCAAATCCGTTTATGGCTGGTAGTTTGCCAAAAACTACAAAGCCAACTTAGTTGGTGTAGCTGTGTTGCTGTATTGCTGAGATGCTGAGATGGTGACCCAAAGACTAGTAAGAAAACTAAAGATTTCAAGTTTACTACTGTAACAAAAGAGTTTAATTAAAAAGCACATATTAAAGAATAGTGTATGTTTGTATTACATCCTCCTAGTGTTCAAGAAGTTCAAATTGGAAGAGAGAAGAAACATGAAGGTTAACAAGTGAACATCATGTTTAGGGGAGGATTGTTGGGTTTCAGAAGTTTCTACAACTTAGTGCTGCTACTTATACAAGTTACTACTGCCAGTTCTACTTAGTGCTGCCTGATGTAGGAATGCACTAAATGGTTTAAGAAAATAGACTATGTAGTTAGTATTGTTAGTTTTAAATAGTTAGTACGCACGTACATTGTTAGTAATGAATGTAGTAGTTGTGTGAGTGCGCAGTAGTATGGCTTGTAATGCTAGTTAGTTTCGGTTAGGAGATATCATGGTTATTATACGATAGATATGCAGTAGCTCTTCACACGTTTTGTAAGCCTTTGGGTTTTCCTTGGGTATATAAGGAACCTATGGCATTGTTTGATATAAGTCTTATATACGAGTTTCACCATTATATAGTGAGTTATCTGGGAACCTAGCAGGATTAATCGTAATCATAGTTCCGTCTCATTCATTAGTCTTCTTTTTTGACAGTATAGTTTGTTTCCGACATAAAACTGATATTGTTCATAGTAATTGTTGCATCTTTTAGTTAGTTGGGATCTATCTAGATGGCTGGACACAAAAACCTTGTATAAACCCTAGATATCAAGAGCAACCCGCTCTGATACCAATTATGGAGATCGTTTTGCCCATCTAGGATTAGTTTTACAAACAACATTAATAAGCACAGCGGAAATTATAAAGAACAGTAATGTTGTTAAACAAGGTTTTACAACTAAACATTCAGGCCTCCATTAATTTGATCAAAATAAATGGTTACAAACTGTAACAAGGATCTATAATCCTTGAGGCTACACTAACTATCTAATAAACTAACTAATAAGCTAACTAATAATACACATGCTTTCTTTGGTGTGTCTAGACTCTCATTGGAGAGATATAACTATAATGGATATCTAAAACAGATGCCTCTAATACCCTTTATATAGAGGGTTTACAAGAAAACCTAGCTTACATAGGAAGCTAACTTAATATTTCACATTAAGTCCTTGTTGTTTCATCTTTCTTCAATTTTGCATATTTAGTTTTGTAATCATCAAATCTTAGATCCCAACAATCTTCCCCTATTTGATATTACAAAACAATCTTCATGTATGAAATAATCTTCAATGCTTCCCCTTGACTTAAGATCTTCTTGGACATACCACCACACATAATAAGCTGCAAACCACATCTCTTGTAGTCTTCTTCTCCTTTTTGTAATCATCTAATAGGGGTCTTCTTGTAGATATGCAACTTGTAAACACTTCCCCTCAAGTGGTGCATGTAGATGGTTAAACATTTAATCATTAAGCTTCCCCTAAAACCAATATGTTTACTATCTCTTGAATCTCGAATTTTGTAGGCTCTATGTAGTGATCACTGATGAAGAAAACTGAGTATAACGAATTTGATGAAGAAGTAGAATCTCCCAAACTTGTGTCTTATGTCTTGCACTATCCATGTGACGTCGAACTTATAAATAAATCTGTGAAATATAAGTAGACCACAACCTCTTGACAAAAACCTCATCTTCTATGATACACATACTAAGTGATAGCAAATGTTAGCATTGAGCACCATAAGAAAAATCATACACCTTTGCTAGATTTTGACAAGTCTTCGTCACACCATTGTAAGCACGAACAAGTTATCTTTAAAGTCAATGTCCTGCTATAAACACGACTTTAAGATATGATAAGAATACGCATCTGTGAAACTCAACTACAACATCAAATAAGTGATAATCAACTGTCTTCGTAATCACCTTTTCAATAAATCTCCAAAACGAGCCATAAAATCAATAATAATAAACTATTGTGAAAAACAGTTCCATCCGAGATCCAAACGCGTCTGTTGTCCAACATCGGACAATGCTAGCAGTATTAAAGTATTCTGGCAGTACTAAAAATCAATAGAAACCTAGTATTATTAACTGCTATACGCTAGCAGTACTATCCATCAAACTCGAAGCCTAGCAGCACAAACTTAATACACAAGCTGCTAGCATACTTGTTTCGAATCCAATCAGCAGTATTAACTCGTTCTTGTAGCAGCATTAAGTTGCATTGGCAGTATTAAGTTCACATAAGCAGCAATATTAACTTGTAAGCCTAGCAGTACTAATATCCAACTGGCAGTATAAACTTTCAACGAGCAGTACTAAAATTATACTGGCAGTATTAACTTCTATTAGCAGTACTAAGTGTTCATTGGCAGTATTAACCTTTCTTATCTTCATTGACAGCAGAAACATGTACATAAGCAGCACTAACATACCTTCAAGCCCAAGCAGCTTTAATAATCAATGTGAGCAGTACAAACTAATCATGATCGAAATCCTGTTGCCTTTTTCTTCATACCAATAAACGACCAAACCTTAGATAATTAGGGTTTTCAGCAGCTTCTTCTTAACACCAAGAAACGATTAGCTGATCGTCAAACCCTGCTGCTCGTTCTTTTGTTCACAAACCAATCGTACCTGCTACTTCTTGGAACCAAGGACGAATCAATCTTCATGACCAGATTAGGGTTTAATGAAAAACCCTAGTTTTCACCAACACGACTTGCACCAAAAATAATCATAGTCGACTTCTTTTTTTAAGTATAAAGACGACACTTTTTAGTGTCGCAAAAACCCTAACTTCACCAAAATCACCAATACACCAAAAAAAATAGATTCGTCTCTTCTTTTTCACCAAGAACACAATACCAAAAACCTTGTAGATCCTAGATATCATGAGCCACATGGCTCTGATACCAATTGTGAAGTCCCAATGAAACGGATCCTCTTAGCTTGTTAAAGCTTAGTTAACTTGGATAAATCCAAACTAACTATATGAGAAACTATGATTGTGAATACTACAAGTTATGCGGAATCTAACTTGCAATACTAAGAAGAACAATGAATACTAAACTTGAATATATTGATTGCAAATATTCTGCTAAGGTTACAGAATAACTAACTATGAGATATGTGTTTTCTATGAAGATTGATATATCTAACTATGTCGTAGGGTTCCTTTTATACACTAAGGAAAACCCTAATGGGCTTACAAAACGCGTTAAGTGATCATGCATATCTATTCCTAATATATCTCATGCATATCACATAAGCAGTACTAACTTCTTATACTAACAGTACTAATAAACTAACTAGCAGTACTAATGATCTATCATTTTGTACTGGCAGTACTAACTATAACTAACAGTACTAACTATTACAACTAGCAGTACTAACGACTTAGTTTATATTCTTCAATCTTCAGTAGCAGTATCAATCTTGAACCAGCAGTAGTAAAGTAGTACTAGCAGTAGTAACTCAGAATTCCCAACACATTGGTTTTAAAAATTCGAACTTAGGTCTGAACATCAAGGGCAGATTCTGAGTTTTTAAAATGAGCTTTTCATTAACTTTTTTAACACCACAAGTATATATATGTCCTAATATGAACATGAAATGCATTATATATGTAAATACAAGTATGTAAATGATATTGGCATGATTACTTGATGATGATTGTGTTTTGTGCAAAGAAAACCCAAGATTTTGAACTAGAAAACCCTAACTATTGAACCAACACTTAAACCAATTTACCCAAAACTTGAAATACTTTTTCTTAGCCTTTGTTTGCTATAGAAATGCAAAAAAATGGGAGTGCAATATGTGTGTTTGAATGTGAATGAAATGCTAGTAAAAGGGGTCGTATATAGTGAAAAAAAGAAGGTTGAATGGTCCTAGTTGATATCACATGTTAGTGTAAGGCCTAAAATGGAAAGCAAACATGTGAGGGTGGTCTTTGAGGTGCTTGGTCGTTCAAGGGGGTAAAACGACAAGGGGGAGGCATGTGATTTGGTGTTGTCTTCATTATGGCTTGAATAAAAGAGGTAAGGTTAGTGTTTTGAGGTAAAAAGAGGTTTTGGTGCATTATTCTTTTAGTGGCTGGTTTTGACAACAAAAATCAAGAGGGAAAACTTAAATTTGATATGTATAAGTGTGTATATGTGTATATAATGTAAAGGTGGTGAGTTGGGTTTTATGCATGAGACATAATGCAAGTTTGAATGATTTACCTAAAATTTATGAAACCAAATGCCAATGACTTATAAAACATGTTTGTAAAAGTCATATAGTACTTATTTTATGTAGACTAAACTTAGTCTAGTGTTAGTATTCGTTAAAAGTTGTTTTCGGTTTACGTGATTTAGCTTAACGGTTGAAATTAAAAGTAAACGCGTAAATGCTCAAAATAAACAGTTGAGAGTTTATTGACGTAAAATGACCTGAAATTATGGATTGTTACAGTCTTCCCGTGTTAAAAGAATTTTGTCATGAAATTTAGTTTGAGTTGCCTTCCAGAGTGGTGTTGGTGAAGAGGTGTGAATACTCATCTTAATCCTCCTAGTATGTGCTAATCAACTTTCTTATCTTAATATAAAGAGTATTGTCGGGACGGGTTTTTAACTCCTTGTATATACCACTTAATTTTTTTAAATCCTCGACATTTTCCTTCCTTAATTGCTTCAGCTTTACCATCCAAGATGTGAAGTGGTAAGTTTAAATTTATCATCTTGACTAAAGCGCGAATTCTTAGTGATTTTATCCATTCTTCCGGCTTAAAGAATTAGTTATAACATTTGCCTTTCTAGGGTGGTAATGAATCTATACCTATGATGACGTCAAAATTACTAAGTTCTACGACATTAAGTCATCGTTGGATGAGTGATCTAGTAAATTCCTTGATGGCGAGCAAACTCATTGGTGGATTTTCCTAGGGTGACTAGTGACGCGTCTCAGCCTTTTGACCTAGAATTTGGTGTAAGATGATGTAGAGTCTATGAAGTATGGTTGTGTAAAGGTCTACTTAGTTATTATGATTACTAATTTAGTTTCCCGTGATAAACATGTTTTATGAACACGCACACAAAAACTTTTCTTTTTAGGGATATAAGTAGAGAATTGATTTTGACAAACGTTTTAAGGTGACTATTTCTTAGCATGACATGGTCCTTCCTGAATTATACATAGTTGATCAGGCCATGTATAATTGAGGACTAACGATACAATGCTCATTTTTGTCAAAATAGTGTTACAATTTGGCTTGCATAATAGAGAGTTAAAGTAAAGTTGACGAAATTTTTGTGATACATTAATTGATAGATAATTTGAAATTATTCGTAAAGTACAACAGAAATTTAATAGAAAGTACAACGAGAATTCCTAAAGGGATAAAGTCTAAGCATTGATATCATCTTCCATGTTGTTAAGGTCTTGATCGGTTTCTCCTCCTCCTAAGGCATACACCATTCTACGTGCTTTAGTACCTCCAGCTTGGTTCTCATGGTTTCGATTCTTTATTTATGGGCAATCACTCTTGTAATGCCTTTCATTCCCACATTCATAGCAAGTGAGGGTTCTCTGATTGTTAGTAGAGGCAGGACTCTTACAGTCTCGGGTTAAATGACCAACCCTCTTGCAGTTTACGCACTTTACAGTACACGGGCCATTGTGGTGAAACTTCCACTTGTTGCACAATGGTAGAGTCCCAGTACACTCCTTCTTCTCACTAGACTTAGCATAATAAGCCCTTGCCATATTTTGCTTCTTAGGAGGTTGTTGTTGAGCTTGGTTGTTGTTATCAAGTTTCCTTTTGTTCTCAGCTTGTCTTTTAGCAATTGTACGGATCTTCTGATCCATCAGATCATTTGCAATTTCAATTGAATCTTGCATTGTTTTTGGCTTGGATGCCATCACACTACCTTGAATCATGTCGGGAAGTCCACTAACATTCTTCTCAACCTCATCAGATTCCTTAAGAAACATTCTCCCACACATCAGTGCCAACTCTTAAAAGTGTTGTGTATAGCTCACAACATTAGTACCTTTAACCTTTAGGTTCTACAGTTCAATCTCTAGCTTCTTGATCTCGCCCCTTGGACAGTACTTGTCAGTCATCATCTTCTTCAGTGTTTTCCATGTCATTCCATATGCAGTCTCATGGCTAACAGTCTTAACGTAGGAGTTCCACCACGTTAAAGCATTTCCAAGAAGAGTACATGTAGCAAACTTGACTTGGTTTGCAACAGTGCAGTTGCTTATGTGGAATACTAATTCCATTTTCTCGAGTCATTGAGTCAAACCAATGACTCCTTCAGTACCCTTGAAAGTTAGGGGTTGACATTTCAGGAAGTCACTATAGGTGCACTCACGAGTAGCACGCTCTGTCCTTCTGCCACTCCTTGAATCATGGCTATCATCGCCATTTCCACTGTTTCTGGTTGCTTCATACTCAGCCAAAGCGTCAGCTACGCCTTAGGCTATCAATTGCTTAATGGCGGCATCAGTCATAGGGGTGGTGGTCCTCTTTGGTCGCATTATCTTCAAAATCAGAGGAGTAGTAAAATTAGTCTAGTTCTAAAAGTCGTGCTCCAAAAATGAAATGTTGCAAGATGACAGGTTAAAGTCATGTTTCAATAGTATAGGACGGGTGTTTAAACTCGAAGTTGAATGATAAGGTAACTTGTGGGATTGGCGGAGTGTGACAAGCTTCAATGTTATGTAAAACGGTATTATGCGAAGTCATGAAAAGTTTTTAAAGGAACATCATGTTATTCACCTTGTCTTAAGAAATGTTCTAGTATTTATATAAATAACTCTTATATAAATAAATGTAATATATACGCAAGGGAAAGTAAGCATATATATAAATCATGTAATCAAGTAGTGTAAGCAAGTAATGTAAGCAAGTAAGCAAGTAGTGTGTATGCACATGAAAAAGTTTGATGTGATGCAATGTTTGTGAAAACGGTTATAGTCTAGGTAAAATATGCAACCTAGTTCTCTATAACCTGGCTCTGATACCAATCTGTAACACCCCAAAATGAGGTGCAGTGGAAATATGTTCGGGAGCGTTACTTCATAATACCATTGCACAAGATATGAGAGAACGACCTCAAAATGAGTCATTTGAAAAGTAATCTCGTTGATTTTCTTAAAACTGAACTTGATATATCATTGGTCCCAAAGTTTGCATCACAATGAAAAGCATGAAATAATACAATGAGATTTGATAATTTAAAATCCATGAATGTATTCTTGAAAAGTCTAGACTCCAATGCACATCAGATAAGCCAAGAATCTAATTCACCTGAGAAAAACATGCTTAAAACGTCAACATAAAGTTGGTGAGTTCATAGGTTTATGTAAGTTTAAATGTAAACCACAAAACTATATATATAAATTTACTACGTTGCAAGTCCCGCCCATACAATACTTGTAAAGCATTAACTTAAATATATAGGTTTTCTTAAAATGCGTATAAACACAAACCACACAAAATGCGTTTGTTAAAATATTGAAATCCGAGATTTGTAAAGTATGCATGACCATTTCAATCCTTAAATAGTCACAAAAATGTATGTTGAAACCATAGATTTGTAAAGTATGCATGAACATTTCAATCCTTAAATAGTCACAAAAATGTATGTATGTGTTGGACCGCAAGATTTCCAAGTATGATAATGTAATGTGCATAGTATCACTAAAAGTTATTTCAATTGCCCTAAGTTCTATGACGCTGAGGCTCAAACATGTAAGTATGCCACTTTATTCAAGGCACAGTAAGAGTTCACGTGTATGTAGTCCAATGCTCCGACATGGTATAACGTTCGTTAGTTCGATCTCGAACTAGTGAGAGCTAATCACCCGAACGGGGGTAGTCACTCCCCAAATAGATCTATTTTATAACACTCGCGCTTACCAGCAGTAATTAACAGTTCATTCTACTTAGGCAATCCGTAATCAGTTCAAAAGTAAAGTAATGTACTTGCGTCCATAAGTAAAGCGAGTATGTAAACGAGTTTGTAGTCAATCATGTAAATGAGTTTGTAAGCGATTTTGTAAACATGTACGCAACGAGTATGTAAACAAGTTATGAAACCAAGTGTGAAAACGAGTTTGTAAATGCGCATGTTGATAACTTAACCGCCAAAAATTTGGTTTTTCTAATAAATAGTATATATAATATATAATCAATATATAACTAGAATACCAAATACCAAATAATAAGAGAAGTATTCCGTTAAGAAATGAAAATCACTTTAGGAAAAGTGATGACCAAATCTTCCCGAGTCGTATCCCGACGAAGCCTGAATTGAATCTCCTTAAGTTTGTGATCGCGCGATTTGAATGATCAAAGATTTGGTTTTGATTCTATTTCTACTAATGCAAAAAACAAATAAAGGCAAGCAACAATTAAAGCAATTAAAGATTTAAACTAAAAACGTTAACGGGAATCGAAAAACGCGACTAAAAACCTAAATTATCAAATTTTAACCCTAAAAATGCAAATCTAATTTATAAAAGTCCTAAATGATTAAAAATAATTTTAGAAAAAAGAATTATATTTTTTGACTTTTATTTTATTTATTATGAATTAAAAACATATTTAATCTAAAAATATTATAAAGAATATTAAACTAATTTAGAAAAATCTAAAAAAATCACGAAAAGTACTTTTAACTATTTAGAATCTAAGAAAAATAAAATGAGTTCACCAGCTTATTTGAATAAGCTGGAAATAAGATAAAAAGGGCTGTTAAGCTTAAACTTGAAAAAGGGCTTAAAAGAAAAATGGTGTGAAGGTATAACGAAAAAGACCCAAGGGCGCAGTGTTAAGTATGTGTTTTTGTGTGTGTGTTTGTCTGTGTGTGTGTG
>BQNB010034787.1:0-51355 GCA_026074375.1 Tanacetum coccineum
ATTTCAATCTTTTGAATATTTTATAAACCCGCGAGGGGGATACATGCTCAATTGTTTTTAATATACACAAGTACTTAAACCGATATTGTGAGTTCATAACCTCGCATTTAACTCTTTTAAATGTTTCATAAACCCGCGAGGGGGATACATGCTATAAACCATGAATGCAAGTGTTTTTCCAACTGTATGCTATCCAGATATATTATTGCCTAAGTAGCTTCCAGTGTCATTATTTCTATATCATGAATCATTAATTACTTGCATTGCGAGTGAACGCGAATATTGTGAATAGATCTATTGAGGGTGACGGCTCCCGTTTATATACCCATGCTTGGGGTAGCCAAACGCACTATATTTGTCCTAATAGGTAACCTTGGCAAGTTATCTTTTCCACTAGGACATATGTCCCTAACCAATATCACTATGGTGATTTCCCTGTTAATGTATTGATGTCATGAGCTTAGCTGCAATAATAATGTTACCCTGATTTTCCATGATAATTGTATTCGTTGCAATTATTACCATTATAGTGACTTGCATTCGACCATATAATATTCAACTATTTTCCATGATAATACTGTTCTCCATAATAATATTGATCTCCATGATAATTATCCCTGCAATGCCAATATTTCCATTACTATAACTTGTATTCAACTATTACATTTCAAACCTATAAATTTCACTCAACCATTATGTTGACTTTTTAGCATGTTTATCTTAGGTAATTAAGCAAGTTGCGGCACGAAGTGGCATGGACTCGAAGACTGCTGAACTGTTATCATTCAAGCATAATGTTTTAGATTTTGGGACCTGCATTTTGTAAAAACTCTAATTATAATGAATGATAACTAAATTTTTCCAACAACATCTCTTTTAAAGTTGTTTTCAATGATTATGATTGTTGTATCCATGAAGTAATACCCCAGATTAGCTTCTGCTGCTATATTATAAAAATTGGGGTGTTACAAAAAGTCCTTTTAGGAAGGGTGTCTACTGCAAAAATTGTAGCAAAGAAGGACATTATGGTGCTAAATGTTACAAACTAGTTGGTTTCCCACCAAGACATCCCTTACATAATAAACACATTCTTCCAGCCCAAAGGAACAACCAAAACCCAAGGGTCAACATGGTCTCTGGCACAGATGAGTAACAAACTAAAGTCCCACCCAATTACTCTAATCCAAACACTAGCTCATCTACTTCTGCTGACTCAATTGTCCACTCAAGAATGGACCAGCTACAAAACCAAATCAATCAAGTTCTCTTGATGCTACAGAATAACCCAAAGGATTTACTACAGCTACTCTTCCCTACATGTCAGGTAAATTCACTTTTATTGAATCCTTCAATTCTGGTTTCCTAGATATTTAGATTATAGACAGTGGGGCTACTGATCACATTCGTATTTCACTACACAAAATGCATGATGTTCAAACCTTAAAACACCCAATACTTGTTAATCTACCCACCGGACAACAAATCAAAGTTGATACAATTAGATCAGTTCACCTCACACTCAACCTTACACTCAAAGGTGTATTCTATATCCCTACTTTCACCTATAACCTAATATCCACCATCAAACTCACCGCTACCACACATTCAACTATCACCTTTACTCACAAACTGTTGAGATGTAATTATTGAAAGATCTTTGAAGCAATGATCAATACAAAGACTATGCGGAAACTAGTCTTTATATCTTATAAGAACAAGTAAACAAAACAAGCCTCAATATATTAATACGATCACTCTAAAATAGTGATAGGGTTTTACAACCTTGAAGCTACAAGAGAATGTATATGAGAGAGATATATGTTTGTGGATGTGAGAGATTGATTTGTTACCCCCCCCCCACCTTTTTCCCTTTTTTTTATTTTTTTTTTACCCTCCCCAAAATTTTTAAAATTTTATTTTGGTTTATATTTTTTTTTTTTTTTTTTTTTTTGGTTTTATAATTTTTTTTTTTTATTTTTTTTTTGTTTTTTTTTTGTTTTTTTTTTTTTCCCCCCCCCCCCCTCCCTTTACTTTTTTTTTTATTTATCCCCCCCGGAAAATTATATTTAAAAAAAATCCCCGGGTTCGGGGGGGGGGCGGGGCCCCCCCCAATGTTTTTTATTAAAAAATTAAAAATTCCCCCCCCCCCCCCCCCCCCCGGGGTTGTTATTGTGGGGGGGAAAAATAAAAAAAAAAAAAAAATTTTTTAGTTTTTATTAATTAAGTGGTTCGTATCGCTTATTTATCGTTCGGAATCTACTCGCATCTTAGCATCCTTGTCGGTGCCATGTCGGTTACAAATGATTTATCTTATTCCATTTTGTGTCTGATATATATTGGTTTGTTCGGATTATTTGCTTGGCGGATATTGGTATGTTTCGTCAGTTATTCCTTGCTTTGATTTCTCATATGAATATAATATTTTGTTTAGGAGTTCTTGGTTTCGTACAAATTAGCACGATATGTTATCTCCCTTCTTTATACATCCTTTGGTTTTGTAACATGGTTACGACATGTTAGTACCGATGTTTTCTATGGTTTTATTTAGATCATTATTAAGGACGAGTCTTTATGTCTTCTCTTGGTTTGCAGTGTCTTTGCATGAGTTGGACTGGTGCGTGTTCGTTTGACTGTTGTTCTGATTATTGGTTTTGGTATATTTGCTCTTTTAAGAGAATAGGTTGTGTTAAAGCCTTACGGTATTTCGTTATCCTTTTTGGTATTACAATGTCTTTTGTTTAATGCTATGCATTTTAAAAGTAAAATCTTTTGGAAGTATATCTTGATGAGGTTTGGGAGAAAACAATATTTTATTATTATTCATTATATGAATACATCGTGGCACTGGTTAATGTTAACGTCTCTATATAACTATGAAATTCAGGTCTAAAATAACATTTATAATTAAGATATGTCTAAAATGATTTTATTTGAAATTACTTATTTTATGCTTGATAAATCTAAATTTTTCTAAACATGTTAGAAGTTCATGATTTTCCTATAATAACCATGTTTAAAATAGATTTTTATGAAGATTATATTCAAGACGATTTCGAGATTTAAAATCAATTTTCTTTATTTTAGACGACTTTCTTTATTATTTTTAAAACAAATTGTTATTAACAGTATTTTGTTGTTTCTTTCGAGTAAAGACAATTATTGTTATATGAATTCTATCTTCTCATTTTGATGGGTATGGTCAATTGTTAAGTGTTGTGTTGTCGGAGCGAATTGTTAATCCTTTCGGTTGCATTTTCTGTCGGTACGTTTATTCCTCCCTTTTTCTTTAAAAGGTTTCTCATGAATTTCGGTTTGCATCTATTTGCGTCTGTGAAATCCCTTATACGTTTCTAGCCTTTCATTTGATATCCGTTGCTACCCTACTAATTAGTTCGTAACCCCTAGACATCGGTTAAAAATGCACTATATTCGGCTAAGTCACTCTCCGTGGGGCGTTTGCGTGTTGTTTGTTGGGAAAAAGGACGGTCTACTTTGTATGTGAATGGACTATCGAGAGTTAGACAATCTGACCATTAAGAATCTCCCCGGGATCAACGACTTGTTAGATTGTTATAAGGATCGCGTTATTTCTCCAAGTTAGACCTTGATCTGGTTATTATCTGTTGAGAGTGCGTGAAGAGGATATTTCAAATATTGTACTTAGAGCGTGGTATGGACACTTCGGGATTACAATTATGCCTTTAGGATTGATGAAAACACTAGCGGTTTTCATGTACTAAATAAACGGGGTGTGCAAGTTGTATTTAGAAAAGTTTGTTATGGTGTTTATCAAGGATATCTTGATCTACTAGAAGTATTAGGAGGATCATGAAGTTCATTTGAAATTAGTTTTGGAAATGTTAAAGAATGAGTAGTTGCTTGTCAAGGGTAAATTTTCCAAGATTGCTAAACTTCTTACTACATTGACACGGAAGAATCAAAAGTATGAGTGAGGTGTTGCCTTGTTGTGATTTTATGATAATGTATGTTATTGATTTAAGGTTCTTATGAGCATGAAAGTCAGGGACATGGTTGGTTTTGAATTGATGGTGTAAGTGATGTGAGATAGGTGTTAGATTAATTACTTCAATGTATTGTAGCCTCGTGTTGGATAAATTGTGGAATTGCAAGTGATGGCGATCGAGTTATAGGTATAAAATATAGACTGTTTTAGGACAGCAGATAAACGGAGCTTGTTCCCCAAATTTTGTCTATAGCTACTGAGTAAATTTCATATTTGGTTAGAATGAGTCTTAAGCTTCATATGGTGAGTTGGATACTCTTGTAACGATTTCGGATGAAGGAGTTATGGTTATTTTACGGTTGCGGACCAAATCTAGAGCTGCTGTTGGAAAACATGTCTTGCTCCAGGTTTTTGGATAGTAGGCCTAGGTTTTAAAGCATGGTTAACAAATAGACATCATAAGCTTTTACCTCCAATTGGAATCAACTTGACTGCTATTGTGGAATAGGATATATGGCCAAAATCGTAAGCGTTCGAAATTCAGAAAACTTTCTGGTTGGAGTTATGATTAGTAAAAATTTATTTCCCGTTGATTGGTAAATGGGTTGATTGATTGGCCAAATGTTATAAAAACTAGACTTAAGTGGCTTTCTAGGGGTGAAAACCTCACTTTTGTAATTTTTATAGTTTAAGAGATTCAGTAGCATGAGGTTGATTAAAATTCTGCAACAATATTATCAATTGCTTGATGGATCAGAAGATGTTGTGGTTTACTGTGATGCGTCAAATCAAGGATTAGAAAGTGTACTCGTGTGAAGAAATAAGGTGATTGTGTATGCCTCGCGGCAATTGGAAATTTACGAGAAGAACTATGCCACGCATGGTTTAAAGTTGGGTGCAATGATCTTTACTCTTGAGATGTGGAAACATATATTGGTGGCTAGGTATGAAGAAAGATATAAATACGTATATTATTAGGTGTTGTGACTTGCTCAAAGGTGAAGGCTGAACATCAGAGACCATCGGGTTGCTTCATCAACCAGAGGTATCTGAGTGGAAATGTGGCATATTACTATGAATGTTATCATTACGTTGTTGAGATCAGATGGTGGATATGGTATAGTTGAAGATGATTATGGGTTGATGTATCAGATATGACGAGAATGTGTATAATTGACTTTGGTGATAGTTGGGGTGTTCATCTACAGTTAGTTGAGTATCATAAATGTTGGGTGGTGTTAATTCTTAGTAAACCTGAAGTCGCGTTGATTCTTCAAAAACGTTGAGTTTTGTAACAACTCATACCTTAATTTCAAGACAGTTCTGGTTTGATGAGTTGCGAGATTAAGATATGAATCAAGTTGTTACACAACTTAAAATTTTGAGGGGTTTCCTCGAGGACGGGCGAGGCTCGAGTAGTTGGATGTTTCTCATTGGTTATAGTTATCATTTGAGTATTTAATGTGCTCCATTTGAAGCGTTGTATGGAAGGAAGTGTAGATCACTTGTATTATGGGCTGAATTGGAAAAGGTTATCTGATTGGACCCGAGTTGGTACAGGAAATGTTTGATAAGTGGTGGTTATAAGAGAAAAACTCCAAGTGGCGAGAGATCGTAAAAAGAGTTATGCGAGCAGTGGACATAAGTTGGTTGAATACGAGATTGGAGATAAGGTGTTGTTAAAAGTGTCACCATGGAAAGGTGTAATGTGTTTTGAAAAAAAAGGGGAAAGTTATCGCCGAGGTATGTCGGACCATTTGAGATTCTTGAGAGAATCGGCCCTGTTGCTTATCTATTAAGGTTGCCTGAGGAATTGGCTGATGTGCATGACACATTCCGTGTGTCGAATTTGAAAAAGTGTTTAGCCAAAGATAGTTTGCATGTATCGTTGGATGAAATTAAAATCGACAAGACTTTATGTTTTATCAAAGAACCAGTAGAGATTATGGATTGTGATGTTACGAGTTTAAAGCGTGGTAGAATACCTATTGTGAAGGTTCGATGGAACTCTAAACGTGGCCCAGAGTTTACTTGGGAACGTGAGGAGTATATGGAATCTAAGTATCCCCAGCTATTTGTTGATCGTGTTGATGATCAGACTAGTTGAATCTCGGGACGAGATTCCCATAAGGAGGGGATACTGTGACAACCGTGGTTTGAGCGGGTTAGTTTATACCTTTAGACTTTAACTTATTACTCATTTTGTGTGATTCTTGTGTGCTATGTGATCTTTTTGGTTGTTAAGTGGTTTATATATGTGCATTATATCATTTTAGAGGTAAATGATTATCTTATTTTATGTGCATATGAGTTGGAGATAAGTATTTCATTTGTTCACGTGTGGTGATAATGGAAATGAAAGACGTGTTGCATGCATTGCTACGTCAAAACTTGATTTTAAAGGTTAAGCGTTTATTGAATATGGGTGGCTTTATGAAGGAATGATATGGTTGAAATATGGAAGTTTGTATCAAACTTTCCATAAATAGCATGTGAATTTGGAAATGAAAAGTTATTTTTAGAAGGTGCGGTTTATTGCGGTTATGTATAAAGGTTTACTCAAATTGGCTTAGGTTTTTATAAAAACTTAAGGTAATGCAAGTAAATATGTAATTAATAAAAAAAAGTTAAAATATATATATTTATTATATAAATAGATATATATATATATTATATATTTATTTATAATTTTATAGGGGGTTCGATCGATTTTTGGTTAAAAATAAGGGGGTTTAAGGTGGCAAATTGATAAAAACTAAAAGATATAGAGGGATTAGGATTGCAATTAAGTTATTTAGTAAAACTAAACATATTTTCTTCCTCCCATTCATATCCCATGAAATTATGCAGCCCCCAACCAAAAAAAGAACATATTTTGCCTCCATTGTTGATCAAGAAAAGCTTAGGATTTGTTAGGGTTTTTGCGTAAAAAGGTAAGTGTATTAACCTTCATTAATCTTTTAATTCATGTAACATTAATTATGGTGGATTAAGGTTTTATAAAAATACAGATCATAATGATTAATTAGTGTTGTAATTATGATTAGGGTTGAATTTGGGTCATAATCATGCAAATAACATGTTAGGGTTTTCATGAAATCTTGATTTAGGGTTGAGCAGAATTAGGGCTGTGTTCACGAACGATTTTCTCCATGATGGAGAATGATATTGAAGGGATTATTTTTTTTTTAAATTGTAGTACTCTGAGTCTTCTTTCAAAAAAACCTAGCCTCAAGAGTTTTTATGGTCGGGAAGGTTGTCAAATGGTTTTTATAAGATAAGTGTGCAAAACAGTGAATTTTTTGACGGGTTTCAGTTAGGGTTTTGATATTTCTAAAAATACCTAGACACCTTTTTAAGGGCTAATTTTCACGTGAAAGTAAGGTCATATATTTCTTGTGACCTTTTATTTTTGTCTAAGTATGTGGTGGTGTTTAAAGTGGTCAGCTAACATCAAACTTTTGGGGTACTATTTTTGGGTAAGATCTGGACATCTTGTGTTCATGATTTTCTAAAGGGTACTTATAAAAGAGTATGAGCTTTGGGGGAGTAATTGGGGGTTCATAAGTCATATTAGAAACCTGTGGAATTTTTCCAAAAATTATAAAGATGTATAAGTGGTGCGCTTATAGGGGTAGGTTATGGCAATGTGAGTTAAAATTCTGCTTAATCCAGAAAATTAAAAGTTGTTAAGAATAAGTGTAAGCTAGTTATGTAAGAATTTAAAAAGGTACAAAATGAGTTTAGAACATTGATAGATCACTTAGACTCCATCATAGTTGAGGTTACACCTTATTGGAGTGATGACCAAAGTGTTGTTAATATCCATACGTTTTGTTGTTTAGATCTTTGTGAAGCTTCTTGGAACCTTTTTGGATTAAGCTAAGCTAAGGTGGAGTTTCATAGTCCACTTTTACTTCGTTTTAAACTCTTGGGATGGAAATTGATGCTAGTCATGAAAATGATTTACTTTATGTGATAATGTGTTTAAAAGTGTTGCAGGGATTTGTGTGGCTATTATATGTTATGTGCTACATGTTTGTGATGTGATAGCTCCTCTGGCTTATGTGATCATTGATCAATTGGAGTGGGTTTTGTGGTATGCTCCATGGCTTAGTGATCAATTGGAGTGGATTTATGGTATGCTCCATGGCTTATTGATCAATTGGAGTAGTTTCGCGATAGAGACGTCTCATAATCGTGTGAATGGTATTGTTTTGGATTGGATTTGATTGGTTTGTATGATAGCTTATATGGTAGTCCATTTATTGTCATGCAGTGTTTTTATTTATCACAGTAATGATTTAATTGGATTTATTTTGTGTCTTAAACCTATGACTCTCACCAACTTTATGTTGACGTTTTTGAGCATCATTTTCAGGTATTCAGTTTGAGACTAATGATGCTAGGAGAAGTGGATAGAGAGACCTTAGGATTGGCTTGTGGAGTTCTTCTTATTTGTTCTTTCGATTTAGACTTATGTTATGCTGGATAATTTAAGTCTGGGATTGATTTACTTTTATGCATGATCATATGAGTATTACATAAATGTAGGAGCAGATATGTAGATTATATAACCTGGGTTTGAGCTTTGAGAATCGAAAATGGAGGAAAACGGGTCGTATGGGTCGAAATGTACTCGTACGCCTAGTTTTTCTTCTTCGGGGCTTCAAGGCTTCAATCTTTCTCTTGATTATTGTTCTTGGGACTTCTTAGGACCTCCTAGATTAGAACCTTTCTGCCATTGATGATTAGAGAGAAGATGTGAAGGTGTGAGTTGAAGTGAAGGTATGCATGGCTATTTATAGTACTTGATCCCCCTTGGAGCCCAAGAAACTTTGTGAGCAAGTTAAGGACAGGTGGGAGGGGCTGATAAGATCATCGCAATGAAGACTATGGGGAGCTATGGTGGATTAGATGTTCTCTAGAAATGTGGCAAGGCAAGTGTGGATTAAACCTTGTGAGTGTCCGAGCCGGCTCGTTATGGAGACAAGAGAGATATCGAGTGGCTAAAAATTCTAAGCCAAAAGAGAGCTATAGTAACAGCTTTTTACAAATCTGCATATTATAGAACTAGGTGCACATACTAGGTGAGACATGTTTTAGGCTATGTTTTTATAATTAATAAAAATGTTAAAAACCCAGTAAAAAAGGATTCGCGGGATCATTATTGAGCTGACGTCGTTAGGGTTATTGGTTAAATTTTCATGTGACATTTTAAATAGAATATGAAAGATTAAAAGATTGTAAGAAACAATGTATTAAGAGTTTAAAACAATAACTTGATTAGTGGTTTCGGGTATTAAAAATGTGGTAGAAATTCAGAGAAAATGGGTTCGCGGAGATGAAATTAGAGTCTTCGTAGTTAGGGTTTTCGCAATTGATTAATTCGTATACATTTGTGATATAATGATGGAAATATGAGTTATAAATTATGTATTTAAAACATAATTGAGTAATGGTTTAGGTTTAAAACGGATCAAAAAGAAAAAAACCCCAAGAAGATGGGTCAACAGGGTTGTAAAACTATCTCGGTTTTAGGGTTTCTTGGTTTGGATTAGGGTTTTGAGTTTAAAAATGTATTCAAGTGATTAAAATAGAGGGAAATGTTGTTTAAAGGTTGAGCATTGCTTGCTTGTACATTGTACTTAATAGTTTGTACAAGATTCGTTAGGAAAACGGATCGGTAAAACGCTATTTTGTATGTCATGCTTAATGACATAATACAATGAGCCTTTTTAAAGGACCATGTACTTTGACTTGAGTTGAGACTTTATATTCAAATGAGATTGTATATTAACTTGTACAAATGATTTGATTGATTGTACAATGATTTTAATATTAACCTTACATGGAATTGAGGTATTAGCAGGTATCACACAATAACGGGTTTAACGTGCCTGTCCTAGATATAGACATGCGCAGAACGTTACATTATATGAGAATGGTCTTTGTAAAAATGATATTAGAGATATTGTACATTGACATATTATGATCTGTTTCGCTTGACATATATATATTGTCAATAGGTCAATTGTGTGAGCTTGTTAACTTTATTGTGTAAGTTACGTTCTGCATAATAAAGATATTAATAGCAAAAAAATATCCCCGTGAAAAGTGATATATTATATAACAAACAAGATAATTACATTGTGAAAATTTCAGGTTGTTATAATATATTAATGACGAGGTTCGATTTCTTTTAGGTTTGTGATGTCGAAACTACAAACATGGATAACCTTGGACCGTCGACATGAATATTTACTTATAAAACTCAACAATCCAATTTAAATTTCTCATCATGCCATATATCCAATACCAATTATAAACCCTTAGCAATCCCTAATATAAGAGTACTCCTATTGAATATTTAATACCTGGCGCTTACGTCCCATGTAGGTGTAGATTTGTTTCTTAAATATAGCAAGCCTTTGGTAACTGTTTAATAAGAATATGTATGAGCAATTGAGTGTGAGATTTTCCTTTACACAACTACTATCACATCACATTATTGAGTGTTTTGAGAGGAAATATACTTTCCTTATTTGATGAGTGCTTAGGTCATGTTATAAAAGCTTGACGAATCGTAGGTATTGTCTCAAACCCTCTTTGTTTTCACATATTAAAAAAACAAACAATTTTTTTTATCATAAAACAATTTATGTTTTGTAAAGCTTAGTTTATTTCCTTATTTTGTGAGGACAAACACACCCTTAAATGGGGGTGGGGGGGAGGGGGTTGTTTTGCGCCTTTTGCGCTTATTTATAATAAAACCAACAATACATTTGATATTTAAAAAAATAAACACATTTTCACTTATTTGTCATTTAGGACCATTTTATAAATTTTTTTCTCTAAGATTTGCTTGAGAGTGAAAGCAAAGTTATTAATAAGATCGGAAGATTTGAAAATGGCCATGCCATTAATTATACATGTTTATTAAGGTGGCAGTTTATTATTGTAAATAATAATTATCATTCCTACTTGAACTTTTTCATTATTAATAGACTGAAATAATGTCAGGTTCACTTGAAGAAGGTCCAAGCTCAAAAGTACTCAAAATACAAGTGTTTACACCTTATAAAGACAAGCTAGAAGAAATAAAGAATAAAAGTCCAAAAATCAAAGCCAAGTACGGCATCTTCTCCACAAGTAACGCCACACACTATCAACCTGGAGTTCGATGAAACGCAGTTATTACCTTGAAGTATCATCGCCACTTTTAATAAAAATGAATACGCCAACAACTACACCCTAATCAATAAAATGATCCTAACCGAAAATATCCCAAAGAGTAACGAGCCACAAACTTTTTATAAAGTGCGCCGAACTTTGGATCCCTCACTACTCAACCATAAATAAGTGTGAGATTTTCCAAGTCCAACCATTTCATCATCTCTCAAAATCATTCGAACACACACAATCTGACAAACAATATATTCACATCATCATACCAATCAAATTACGAATCTACAAAAGTGTAGTGACAGTACTATAAGGTTCGGAACAATATGAATCAATACATGGGTGTGGAAACTAGGAAGGGGGGGGGTGGTTGAATAGTTTTACATGTTAATTATGTCACATACGATATTTTCCGAACTGAGAATCAATACATTGGGGTTAGATTCGAGTATAGTTTTCAATCAAATCCAATATGAACTAATCAATGAAACTATCTACTCGTAATATCTATACGAAATATAAATGAGAAACACAAGCAATATAAAGAGATAAGAGAAATAACGATCAAACCAAGACACCAAGATTTATAATGGTTCGGCAACGAAGCTCTTCTTCGCCCTACTCCACTTTCGAGTATTCGACTCAAGATTTCACTATGTCAACAAGCTCCCTTCAGGCGGAGAAAATCATTTACACGTCGCTTACTTTATTTTCCGACACTAAGCTAAATGTCAAGTCCTAATCTTAGCTAGAACCAATCTACTACTTCACAAGCACTATACAATCACAAGATCTACACTATCGGATTTACACACTATCTGACTTACACAATCACACAAGATAATCAAAATAGAGTTTTGAATCTTAGAAGAAGAGAGGAGAAATCACTAGTCTATAACACTTTGTTTCTTGGCGAATACGAGTGTTCTTCTCTTGCACTTGATAGAAGAAGGAAAAAGATAGAAGGTGAGATTTGATCATTTGAAACAAGATTAAACTATGTTAGTGGTCAAGATATTTAGTGAGAGAAAGAAGGTTTTTAGAGAGAGAAATGCGACTGAAAAATTCATGCTAAGATGTATGTTTTTCTACTGATAATAGTGCAGTATTTATAGCTAGGAAAATCCAACGTCAGTTGGTGGCGGTCTCGGCGGTCCCAGATATATTTGGGGGCCACCTAGCCACTTAGGGGGGCCGCCCTAGACTGACGCTCTTTATATATTTCATTTTAAATTTATACAATGTGGGCGTTGTATATCTCAAGTGGGGAAGGAGAATTAGAACGCTACTTGTCCTTATTTTCACAAAAATATGCATAATTTATGCTCAAAATTTAAAATTTAGTAGCATGTTTTTGTTGATTATTAGTTGCATGACCCGTACACATAGCCCTTATTTCCATATTGTGAGGATTAAGCCTATTCCGTTTCTCCCTTTTTATCAAAAATTCCACAAAAATATGAGTGTGCCGGTGACTGTAGTAAACTTTAGAACTTGGCTTCGTATACTATTCGAGACCACCATTATGAGTATTATTTTTATAATTGGAGTGACTTGTCAAGATTGGTAAATTTCTAGGATTAAACCAAAAAGCCTATACAAATATTATGTGATATTAACTAACTACACTGGTTAGTTAACCCCTGTATAAAACCCTTGTGTTACTTTCATTTTTAGAGTAAGATACCCCTAGAAAAACCTTCTCAGCCATTTCTTTCGTTTCTTACACCACAAAAATATGTTTCGTTACACCTTTACACCTTAGCCTACCCTATAGATTAAAGTTCTTGGTTGGGTGATAGTTGCTTTTGTGTAAAAGTGTGTACTTTATGTGTTTGTGTGCGTATTTCTTATCTTTGGTTAGGCCGGGAATTGCACAATGCAATGGGAATGTGAAAGTAGTTTCTTTTATTTTTCGCATGTTTACTACTCTCACTATTATTTTTATTTCTGAATCATGAGCGTTATGGAATTATTACCCAGATTTATTATGATCGTGAAGTAGTGAAATTTTACACCTCAATTCGTATTCTAGTCGATTTGTTTCAAAAAATAAAAAAAATACAAAAATACAAAAAAAATGTAAGCGAGAAAAAAGGATAGGATTGTGAGATAATCGGTTCGTCTAAACTTAACCGATTTTATTTTTTATGAGATAATCGATTATTCGTTGGTACATGCTATAAACCAATGATGTAAAGTATTTTTGTATATTATTTCAAAGTTGGTCGAAAAATTAACCAATTATGTATTTTTGTAGATATCGCCACTATTGTTGTACTATGTTATGGATGAATGGGAGTTGGTTATTACGGGAACGCCAACTAGGTTTATTTTTATGGATCGTTGAGGATGATGATTAAGACATCTTTGAGTCTAATTCGTGTCTACCAAACAAAGCGTGTGTTTTCCGTGTTAAAGCGTGAGTTAGTCGGTGATTTGTGTCTTTTTCAAGGTTATGGTCGGGAAAGTAGCTAGCAATATTATTGTTTATTGGTTGGACTTAATCTATCTTTTTTGTTATTTTATTTTACACCAATTATATATGTTTCCCATGCCTAATTCCAACCCTATATCATTCTTCATCCTAACATTTGGTTTACTCGAATGAGGGAGTGAGCAATCATATGTGTCTCATTCAGGGATTTGAATGTGCGTGTGTGGTTTTGTCTCCCTTGTTGGTGTAATACTATTGGTCAAGATTACTTAATCCTATCCTTTAGCTTATTCGAGTTAGGGAGTGAGCAATCACAAGTGTCGCGGTCATGAATTTGGGCGTGCATTTGTGGTTTTTTCGCCTTTTCTTGAACATTGGTATCGATAGAGATTAAAAAGAGTGACCAACCCTTAAGCATTATCATATTCACCTAATTTACCTTTTTAGACCAGTTACTCATTAGCTTTAGTGGTAGAGATGTGTATCCTTTCCAAGCTTATGATAGAATACTCGTCATGATCGAGCAATTAAACGAACTACTAAATGTTACCACATAGATTAGTTGAGTTAATTGAGTGATTTTATTTCCTATTTTGTGAGGTGTTTGGTTATGCGCTAGTAATTGAATAAAAACGCTTAAAGGAAAAATTCTAGAAATTTGTTTGGGATACACTTTTATAAGTTAATTCTAAAGTCTACTTGAGGAAAAGTAGGATTCAAGTGGGGGAATATTTGATGACATCAAATAACGTCTAATTATTAGCATCATTTATCCCATCTATATTTCTCGTTTTATATTATTTTATATAAGATTTGATACTTAATTGCTTATCCTTATAAATTTCAGTTATTATCGAGCAATTGGCGAAAGATGGAGAAAAGAGCGTATTTTAGAGCATAAATGAAGAAGTTCGAGAAAGTCTACTAAATCTGAAGAATATGACGTATCATTCTAGACAAATACTCCGTATCCCAAGACTTAGAGGAATTCAAGACCATTTCCTGACTTTGAACAATATGCCATATCCACATCAGCAGATACGCCGTATATAAAACTTTGGTCAACACTCAAAACAAGCACGTTTTACCTTTGATACAATGTATCCAAAAGACCTCAATACGCCGTATTGAGTGTCAGTTGAAGATTATTATAATCGTGGAGCCCACGCTAAAGACCCTCGATACGCTGTATCGGACCCCTCTAATACGACGTATCAACATGATTTCCAGACTTATAAATAGAAAGCCTAACATTCAGTTTTTGGTGTGCAAGTGGAATAGAAGATTTTAACCATCAAGTATGATTCTTAGACGATCTTAGAAGACAAGAAGGTCATGCAAGTGCATTAATTCCATAGGAAAACTCTTGTAATCATTATACTCCGTTATAATCCTTCGGTTAGCGTATCGTTCTTTATGAATTATATTTTAACCGTTTTGAATATGATACTGTGTATTGATACAAAGATTATGGGCTAATACCTATAGGTATTAGCCAAGTTTATGATAATTTGATGTTTTGATTTGTTTATATCGACTGTTTACTCTTTCGTTGCATGTTAATTATGTTTACCACTTCATACCCGTTTATGGCTTGATTATGTTTTCATCTATCATTCAACTGGATCTAGGATTACAAATAAAGCGCTGTAACTTAATTGTTATTTGGGATGTAGGCTAGAGTCCGGGATAGATACTATATATAGCTTATCTATATATCTGGATCAATGAGGTTATAAATAAAATTTTGGTTCTACCTTTGGTTAAGTTAATGGTAGACTAAGGCAACTTAGGACTACAAATAAAATTCTGTTTCCTTGGGTAGTTCAGTGGATTGTTGACTACCAATATATAGATAACAACTGGGCATAAGTTGGTAAAGCCTCGATGAGCTAGGTTTCATTATTGTCACCTAGATAGATTATAATTGACGGTGTGAACTTTATACGGGTTTGGTTGATTGTGACAGGATCAACCGTAAAACAAACCTAGAGTCTAGGGAGAAGTACCACCTAACTTAGGAATGATATACCACCAACAAAAGTAGTACAATCATTGCACACATAGACAACTCATACATCTTATTTAAATAAACTTGGTAAATACGTTTTCTTTACATAAGTGCTTGGCCTCTTCTTTATCGTTTGTTTAAAAGGCTGAACCCTCCATTTGTGTTAGTTTAGGTTTAATTAGAACTAACATTAGATAACTAGAATACTAGTAAATTAAGCATTAACGTTCACTCTTAGTGATCGACACCTTACTTACCAACAAACCTACAATCGAACCGCTACACTGCCCGTTAGTGTTAGTTAATAGGTAAAGTCGGCAAAATATAAATAGTAAAACATGATATTATAATTACCTATACTAAACGACACATCAAATGCATTTCGAAAGGGAGTGTCCTCTTAAATAGGAAGTTACGGGATTAGAAGAAGCGATGTATGGAGAATCCAGAAAACCTTTTTCTGGTAATGGTAGTGTTGGAGCTAGGTATCGTGTAGCACCACCGGGATACTACACTAGAGTGGACTCAAATTTATCTAAAACAGACTCAAATTTAATGAAGCAAGACGCAGATATCAATAATTTAGAAGTAAAAGTGGAGCAATTAACCCAAGCTATCAATGCAAGCGTGACAATTAGATCTAATTCGGTTAACCAAGTCAAGGATTTTATGACAAGGAGTAGTTCGACCACTCAACCTTCTAATAATTTTTTCTTATATTGATTCTAACCATATTTCTAGTGTGTCTATTTTGTCTAAACATTTTGTGCAAGAAAAGGAGCAAGAAGTAGAATTGGTAGACGAACCTACCAATCCAACGCCTATGGTTGAGCCATCTAAGGCACCGGGGACCTTTTTAGAGAAAGTTAAGAGGTGAATAGAGGAAAAGTAAGGGAAATTGTTTTTGGAAAGCTTGGAGATGTTACCCACCAAATTCCCCTTTGTCGACACACTTAAACAAACACCAAAGTATACTAAATGATTACGGGAGATCGTGTTTAACAAGAACAAATTCGAGGGAGTTTCCACGGTTAAGCTCATCGCCCGATGCTTAGAAATTCTCTAGAACCATCTGCTGGCAAAGGAAAAAGATCCAGGGACTTTTCTTTTTTCCTTGTTTAATTAGTAATTAACTGTTAGCAATGCCTTAGCTGATATAGGTGCTAATATTAGTGTAATGCCATTTTATATGTTTAAAAAAATTAGGTTTAGGTAACCTCAAACCTGTAAATATGTTGATTGAAATGGAAGACAAATCCATGCAAGCCCCGAAGGGCATAATAGATAATGTCATAGTCAAAACTGATAAATTCATCTTTCCTATTGATTTTTTCATCTTTGACATTGTCAAGGATGATAAAGTTCCTACAATTCTAGGATGACCTGATGCTAGCAACCGCACATGCAAAAATAGATGTTTTTGGTAAACAAATTTCATTAGAGTTATGGGATGAAAAGATAATGTTGAAAGCAAATGAAGTTGTAACAACCTTGCCCAATGTCTATGTTTTTCCTTTTAAAATTATTCAGGTACCTTATAGTTTTAGTGTGCAGGAGGATTTAGAGGAGTTTCTAATGAATGATGATTTTGATGAAGTCAATGGAGATTTTTTGGAGCTTAATGATCTGTTATCTGAAGATGAAATAGATCCATTTGGAGCACATTCGGAATCAGAAGAGGAGCCCAAAATGGGCATGAGTTTAGACGATTTCAGTGATGAGTTAGAAAATATTTTAGAAAGTCTAATTCCTAAAGCAGCATACAAAGGGGTAAACCTTTTACCCTTATTACCTCATTTTTTTGAAGCTAGCAATAGAATTCATCGGGAAACCCCTACAATTTACAAATAACAAATAATAGGATTTATGAACTTCCATGCTTGTTAGCCTCGTTTTTAATAAAGTGATGGTCATCATATATTCCCTAGCCTTGTATAAGAAAACATAGTTTACAGGAATTTTTTTAATCTAATTGGGCCTCAGTTACGGGCTTAAAAGCCCACTAGTGTTGTATTCGACCCAAAGAAAGCCTAAGTGGCTCAATACCCTCTTAGAGTATAAATACTACCCTCCTAACATGTTAGGAGGGTGTTGGTTACTTATTTTCTCATAGTAATATTCTAATTTTCTTTCTTTTATTTCTCTCTCTAAACCTTCCTTTCTCTCTCTAGATTTTATGTTATTTTCGTATGTGATGATGATATGATATAAGCTAACATGTGGTATCAAGAGCCTAGGAGTGATTAGTGTTTGTTTGTGGGTTTGTTTATAGCTTATTTGCTCGGCTTATTTTTTTAGAAAACAAGCCGCGGCTTATTTAAGCTTATATATCATTTTCGGCTTATTTTCGTTTGTTGTTTGCTTATTCAGTTCTGGTTATTTCCTAGCTTATTGGTGGTGTATTTCGTGGCTTATTCTTGTCTTTGCAAAATCTAAAAAAGTGTATTTTTAAGCCTTGTACTTTCGAAAAAGTGGACAATTTTTTGTTGTTAAAAATGTTTAAGTTATGATTTTATGATAGATATGGCTTAAGGATAGTTACTTTTGCAAAAAGAATCAAGAAAAACGTTCAAAAAGTGTATTTTTTTGTTTATTTTCGAAGTTTTTTCGGGAAATTTGGTTGAATGAGGCGATTTATGCATTTTCTATGAATCAGGCGAAATATACCGAAGTTGATTTTCAGGCGAAATATGTAATTTGATTTTCAGGCGATTTATACCAAAAATCATTTTCAGGCGAAATATACACCATTTTCGGTTCAGGCGATTTATACCATTTTCAGGCGAAATATACACCATTTTCGGTTGTAGCGATTTATTCCAATTTCAGGCGATTTATGCACCAAATTTCAGGTGATTTATGCACGATTGATGACATCAAATAACGTCACTTTTATAGCATCATTTATCCTATGTAAATAACCCATTTTGTATAATTATTGCAAGAATTGTTACTTAATCGTTTGTATTTGAGATTTGCAGTAATTATGGAGTACTTGGTTGATTAGCAAAAAGGCACGCATTCTGGAGCTTAAACAAAGAAATATGAAGAAACTGATTCTGACATCCTATACGTCGTATCCATCAAGGAAGATACGGCGTATTTGTACCTGCACTTCACAAGAAGCCACAAAGATACAAAGTCCAATACGCCATATCCAGGAGACATCTATACGCCGTATTTAATATAAAGTAATAAAATATTCTAGAAGATATCGAACGTGATTCCTACTTCAAGAAACCCCCGATACGCCGTATTCATCTCTCTCAATATGCCGTATCGACCAAATTCCAGACAGTATAAATAGAAAACCTAAAAACGGGTTTCAAGGATGCTTGATCATATTTTTGATACCTTAATCACAAAAGTCGATTTTCAGAAGACAAGAAGAGCAGAAGAGGTCAAGCAAAGCTACTAATTCAATAGGAAACACCTTGTAATCTCCTATACTCTTGTAATCGTTTGATTTTTGGTATCTTTCGTTTAACTCTGTTAGTTTACCTTGGTTAGATAATTACTTTTGTATTGATTACAATGATTAAGGTCTAATACCCTTGGGTATTAGCCATGATTGTGAAGATTTAAATGTTTGGTTTGTTTATATCGAATACTTAATTTATCATTGATTGCTTGTTTATGTTTATAAATTTATAGTTGTTTACGTGCTTTTGTATGTGACCTATCATTCAACTGGATCTAGTGATACCGACCAAGTTAGCTAGATGCCGGGATGGCTCTTCATATAGTGATTTGTATATCTAGATCAATAGGACCACAATTAATGCCCTATCTTTACCTTTGGGATATGTGAACAAGTTAGACTAGCAGGTGACCTAGGATCAACAAATAACATACTGATTCTTTGGGTAAAGACTTGGACAGTGGACTACTAGAATATAAATTGCCATTAAGCAGTAAGTGGATAAAGTCTCTATGAGCTAGGGTTTAATAAGATCACCATTATTAATCACCTAAGATAGATTATAATCAGCAAATAGGATGCTTTATGCGGATGCGTTTAATTGTGACAGAATTCTACGTGTCTAGGTTTTAGGAAGAAGTCCCGCCTAAATCTTGGAATGATATGCCGCCTCGAGATAAGCACTCATTGCACTAAATAAACAAACCAACGTTTTAATTGGATTAATCATGGTTAATACAGTTTTCTTATATTTGGCTAGACCGCTCTTCTATCTTTTGTCTATCTGCTTGCGTGTGTTATTGTGTCTTAAATTGATCTAAGTTACCACAAAACCTGTGCCAGTCTCTCAGGCTGAAAACCCCCCTTATCCGTTAGAATTAGGATTAACATAGGTTTAACATAGAATTAACATAGTTTAAATTAACTTAGTTTAGTTAACCAAAATATTGATAAAATAAAAGATTAGTTCTCGCTCTTAGTGATCGACACCCTACTTACCACGAAACTCCATCTGATCGGGTACACTGCCCGTTAAAGTGTTGTTTTAGGTAAAGTCGGCAAAATATAAATTTAAAACTTGAATACTCTAAAATAAACCCTACACGACAACACAATCAAGTTTTTGGCGCCGTTGTCGGGGAGTGAAAATAGGTGATTTATGCATGAATTTCAAGGCGATTATGGCATGAACTTCAGCTATTTATGCACTGATAATTTTAGGTAATTTATACACCTGTATTTTGCCTAGAATATCTTATTTTACGGTGTATATTCTTGCATTTGTTAAATCCCATTAAATTTTCACTTATTTTTTGGTTTAATATCAGAAGTTATTAAATCTACGGAAATAGATTTATATTGTACTTTAAAGGACTTAATATAAACGATTCTAGTATATCATTAAACATCACTTTTCCAATGTCGACTCAACAAGACATTTAAGTTGCTGGTTTCGAAAACCGTCCTCCTATGCTTAACAAAGACAACTATTTTTCATGTCTTCTCCGTCTTTCTTCGTTATGCAAAAGAGTAAACCAAATGTAAAGCAAATCTACAAATTCTATTAAGAAATAACCATATGTCATACAAATGATTCCTGAAAAACTAGGTGATACCAGACCAGTGGAAGTTCATGTTGCTAAAAACATTTCATGAGTAGGAACAGATGAGAACACATTGAAAAGAGGATTAAGCAGATGGAAGCTCAGACTATACTTATGGGTCTTCCTGAAGACATTTATGCTGCTGTTGATAGTTGTGAAAATGCTCAGGAAATCTGGTTACGTGTTCAGCAAATGATGAAAGGTTCTGTGATTGGGATTCAAGAGAAAAAGGCTAAGTTGTTTAATGAATGAGAAAGGTTTACTTCTACTGATGGGGAATTGATTGAGTTTTACTATCATCGTTTCTCAAAGTTAATGGATGACTTCAAAAGAAACAAACATTTTCCAAAAAAGATTGCCAGCAACCTCAAGTTCCTTAACAATCTACAACCAGAATGGAGACGACATGTTACCATTGTTCACCAAACAAAGGACTTGCATGAAGTAGATTACACTCAGTTATATGATTTCTAGAAATTTAATCAGGTGGAGGTAAATGAGCCAAGGGCAGAACGACTTGCAAAAACACATGATCCTTTGGCACTAATGGCAAATTCCAACAATCCTTATAACTACCTAGTGTTTCACCCAGATAAATCATCTCCAATTTCCTACACGTAACATCCATTACCAAACAACAATTATATCCCACACCCTTCATTCAAAACGAACTACATGCAACAACCAATGCTAAATCCCGAAGACATTTCAGATCTACAACTTCAATGAACATGGCACTTGTACTAATGGCTAAGGCATTCAAACTAAACTACTCGACACCAACCAACAACAACCAGAGAATTTTATCAACCCCTCACAACAGGCAAATTGCACAGCCAGGTATGAATATGGGACAAGACAGACAGATGCAGATGGTTGGAAGTAATGATGCGAATCAGTTATACAGTATGCTGGGCAGAATGTTGGGAATCTGAATGGGTATAATGCAATACAAAATGTCAGGAATCAGGCTGTTTAGAATGCAGTTCAGAATTAGGGTATTCAGAATCTTGGGAATCAGAATGGGCTTATTGTTGTTCTGGGGATTGCTAATCAGAATGCAAATCAGAATAGGAATGGTAATGTTGTAGAAACACGGGCTAAACTAAATGGTACTGGGGACAACGGAAATCAGGTAAGGTGTTACAACTGCAGAGGAATGGGTTATCTTGCTAGGAACTGCACAGTCAGACCAGGGAGAAGGGATGCTGCTTATCTTCAGACTCAGTTACTGATTGCTCAAAAGGAAGAAGTAGGGATGCAACTCTAAGCTGAAGAGTTTGATTTGATGGTGTCACACCCCGACAAGGCGAAAACACGGGTATGCGACAAGAATGATCAATCATAACACAAGATACAAAATAGAGAAGTTCTAAAATGCATTAATGAAAAAGTGTCATGAAGATCATCCACCTCAAGTGCAGACTTGAGTGAAATCCCAACAAGAACACATCACATAGTCACTTACAAATCCATATGCCCACGAAGGGGTCTATACAATCTTAAACATCGATTCTCAAGAAAAAAAATCCATAACATACTTCAAAAAAGCAAGACCTCTCAAACATGACCCATACAGGATATACTTAAAGTCTGCAATCACACATCTCAATCTTGACGATCATTCCCTTTACCTGAAAATGATACTCGAAAACGTTAACAACAATGTTGGTGAGCTCGTAGGTTTGAAGGAAACCCAGTCGTTGTGCCAATATTTCAAACAGTGAACAATTGTGATATATGACAGTGAATATATGGAAACAATCATAAACCCATGACTTAGCATCCCCGCTAGTCATGTACCAAGACCTAGCATCCCTGCTAGTCTTATCACAAGTGTGTACCACCGCTCTTGAGGTCGCAACCCCGAGGTCATACGCACCTAAAAGCCTACCAGCTGGAGCATTTACAATAGGGCAGACCCTTCACAGACATAGCAATTCCATGCTAATCACACACATTGCCATGCACCTCGATGGAGGCAGGAATAATCATACCACATAATATTCACATAGAAGTCATAAGCACATAAATTGTCCCAAAAACCAAAACAACATTTCGCACAGTTCAGAAAAACAGTTCAAAACACATTTGAGTATCATTTTCCCCTAACGAAAAAGATTTAAAAAGTGGGGCTACGAGAACTCACATCAAGCAGCAAACTCACTATCACACAAGCAAATGCAACGACGTCCGAACATGACCTAGTCCAATTAATGTTCCACTTAGACAATCTATTTCCAAAACATTTTTCAGGTTTGATGCATAAAGGTCAGATGCGCGTTGCACGGTCTTTCTTTACGTTTTCAATAGTGTGATGGTTGATGACTTATCTTCAAAAATAACCTACTTCCAACTCATACTTTAGTATATTATATATACTTATACCCCGCTAATATACTAGATAAGTAATAAATACTTATATATATATATATATATCGGTAAATCCATTCGGTACACTTAATTACCATTAATTCATCATTTAAGTTATAAGAAACGAAACGTTTAATTATACTAAACAATTTGGAAAAGTTTCAAAAATTATATTTTTCGTCTTTTAGTCGACTTATTAAAATAATAATATTTTATTATTTTATTAAAAATCGCGTTTTGAGTAAAAATTCTAAGTATAGACTTTTTATGAAATTTCGACATGACCCGTACGTTTATACAACGTTTTCCAAGGTTTTTTAAACATTTATTTCAAACAATTTTCCACAAATTCACCATTTTTCGACAAAATGCCAAAAATTCATATTCCGCAATGTCCACCAAAACGTATTTTCCAAACGACTTCCAATATCAATTCACAAGTATGTCCCATTTTCCAAAGTTCGCCAAAACTCATAAATCGACTAGTTAACGCTTATTGGGCCTTAAAGCCCAATAAAGATCCATTAAGACATTCATATGTATATTATATACTTTAGGCCCAATACCAAAGCCCATTAGTGAATATAAGCCCAAAAAATAGCTAACAAAATAATCCGGACCACAATAAGCCGACAATAAGCCACGACTTATTGGGCTTATTGGGCCGTGAGCCCTTAAACTCATAAAAACCAATTCATTAAGCTCGAAAATAAGCTAATAAGCTACATAGTATACTCAGTTATCACCATAAGCTATCAAAGTAGTCCACACAAATACAACATAGGAGGTAAATAACCAAAAATCCCCTTCTTGCATTTCTCCCTTTTTGCCAAGAGCTTATAAGCTCGAAATAAGCTCAAAAATGCTTAAAAATAAGCCAATCAATCCAATATTGAAAATAAGCTACATAGCAAATAATTTTTTTTCAACCATCACAACCATGACAATAAAACTACAAAAACCCTATTCCCTTTTTATTCCCATTGGAACCAAACACAACCCTTTATATCCATTCATAAAAATTTTGTGTTTGATTTTTAACATCCGCACCGTACAACTAGCTTCTATGCATCATTTAACACTCAAAAGTACAAGTTAAATTAAAATTTATAAAACTTACAAAGAGAGTTTAGAAAAGCCAGAACGAACGCGAACCGACTACCCAAACGTAGTTTAAACAATAACCCGGACACTAGAATCAACCCACGACTCCGCAAATCTTCACGTTTTTTTATTAAAGATTGAAAAATAAAGTGTGTGTGTGTGTGTGTTCTAGGTCGGACGGACTCAAGAGAAAAAAGGGAGAAAGAATTTGATTTTCAAACATGCATTATGTGTGTTTTAGCCCAAGACAAGAATACTTGTACCCATACTAGGACAAGGATCCTAAAAACAAGCCATGTTGTCTCCTTTTCTTGTCTATAACCGGTTAGAGCATCCTAGGGCCTCGGGTGTCTTCGTTTTTATGTCGGGATCACTTAAAACTCAAAAATCGTGATGGTAAAATATTTCCCGAAGTTACTTAGCATTTTTATTCACTTTAAAAAATATTTTTCCTATAACTTAGAGTATTTATACGACTCATTTCCTCATTAAACTTCCCAAAATCATTTTGAACATTATCGGACGTGTCGGGACTCGTTTTTGGCATTTCACACTATTCACGGGTCAAACCACCCGGAACATAATCAACATAATAATACCTTCTAAAAAGGATTATTATACACCATTTAACCATAAAACACCTCAATCACATAAATCACCACCGTCAACACGGTACTTGTTCTAACATAAAATGACAAATAGTCAAAGGACTAATTTAGAACATTCAAAACTCACAAAAGGCAAGGGTTACATTTTACCCCTTAAAAGAATTTCAACCTCGAAATTCAGGTACTACTAGCACTAAACAGATGTGGGTACTTAAGTCTCATCTGGTCCTCACGTTCCCATGTGAATTCAGGTCCATGTTTGAATTCCACCAAACCTTGACGATGGAAATTCTACTTCGCTTAAGCTTCTTGAACTCTCTCTCCAAGATTTCCACATGTTCTTATACAAAATTCAACTTAGCATCTACTTGGATCTCGTCCAAGGTAACTTGCAGTGTTGGATCAGCCAAACACTTCTTTAGGTTCGACACGTGAAACGTGTCATGAACACCATTCAACTCCTCAGGTAGTCTAAGTATATAGGATACAAAACCTACCTTCTCAATGACCTCAAAAGGTCCAACAAATCTAGGTGCTAGTTTCCCCTTCTTCCCAAAGCGTACCACACCTTTCCAAGGGGATACTTTGAGCATGACATTGTCACCTACACTGAACTCTAGAGGCTTCCTCCTCTTATCGGCATAACTTTTCTGGCGATCACACGCAGCCTTAAGTCTATCCTTAATCTGCGAGATCTTCTTGGTGGTCTCTTGTACTAACTCAGGCCCTATTAATTGACCCTTTCCAACCTCCGCCCACATAATCAGGGAACGACACTTCCTACCATATAAAGCCTCGAACGACACACATCTCACACTAGAATGATAACTATTGTTATACGAGAACTCCACTAATGGAAAATGTACATCCCAACAAGAACCTGGCTCTGATACTAATCTGTCACACCCCGACAAGGCGGAAAATCGAGTATGTGACAAGAATAATCAATCATAACACAAGATACAAAATGGAGAAGTTCTAAAATGCATTAAGGAAAAAGTGTCATGAAGATCATCCACTTCAAGTGCAGACTTGAGTGAAATCCCAACAAGAACACAACACATAGTCACTCACAAATCCAAATTCCCACGCAGGGGTCCATACAATCTTAAACGTCAATTCTCAAGAAAAGAAATCCATAACATACTTCAAAAGCAAGACCTCTCAAACATGATCCATACAGGATATACTTAAAGTCTGCTATCACACATCTCAATCTTAACGATCATTCCCTTCACCTGAAAATGATACTCGAAAACGTCAACAATAATATAGGTGAGCTCGTAGGTTTGAAGGAAACCCAATCGATGTGCCAATATATCAAACAGTGGACAATTGTGCTATATGACAGTGAATATATGCAAACAATCATAAACCCATGACTTAGCATCCCCGCTAGTCTTATCACCAACGTGTACCACCGCTCTTGGGGTCGCAACCCCGAGGTCATACGCACCTAAAAGCCTACCAGCTGGAGCATTTACAATAGGGCAGACCCTTCACAGACATAGAAATTCCATGCTAATCACACACATTGCCATGCACCTCGATACAGGCAGGAACAATCATACCACATAATATTCACATAGCAGTCATAAGCACATAAATTGTCCTAAAAACCAAAACCACATTTCGCATAGTTCAAAAAATAGTTCAAAACACATTTGAGTATGATTTTCCCCCAACAGAAAAGATTTAAAAAGTGGGGCTACAATAACTCACCTCAAGCAGCAAACTCACTATTACACAAGCAAATGCAACGACATCCGAACACGACCTAATCCAATTAATGTTCCACTTAGACAATCTATTTCCAAAACATTTTTCAGGTTTGGTGCATAGAGGTCAGATGCGCGTTGCACGGTCATTCTTTACGTTTTCAATGGTGTGATGGTTGATGACTTATCTTCAAAAATAACCTACTTACAACTCATACTTTAGTATATTATATATACTTATACCCCGATAATATACTAGATAAGTAATAATTACTTATATATATATATATATATATATATATATCTCTCGTTAAATCCATTCGGTACTCTTAATTACCATCAATTCATCATTTAAGTTATAAGAAATGAAACGTTTTAATATACTAAACAATTTGGAAAAGTTTCAAAAATTACATTTTAATCTTTTAGTCGACTTATTAAAATAATAATATTTTATTATTTTATTAAAAATCACGTTTTGAGTAAAAATTCTAAAGTATAGACTTTTTACAAAATTTCGACATGACCCGTACGTTTATACAACGTTTTCCAAGGTTTTTTAAACCTTTATTTCAAACAATTTTCCAGAAATTCACTATTTTCCGACAAAATGCCAAAAATCCATATTCCGCAATGTCCACCAAAACGTATTTTCCAAACGACTTCCAATATTAATTCATAAGTATGTCCCATTTTTCAAAGTTCGCTAAAACTCATAAATCGACTAGTTAACGCTTATTGGGCCCCAATAAGGATCCATTAAGACATTCATATGTATAATATATACTTTAGGCCCAATACCAAAGCCCATTAGTGAATATAAGCCCAAACAATAGCTAACAAAATAATCTAGACCACAATAAGCCACATCTTATTGGGCTTATTGGGCCGTGAGCCCTTAAACTCCCAAAAACTAATTCATTAAGCTCGAAAATAAGCTAATAAGCTACGTAGTATGCTCGGTTATCACCATAAGCTATCAAAGTAGTCCACAAAAATACGACATAGGAGGTAAATAACCAAAAATACCCTTCTTGCATTTCTCCCTTTTTTCCGAGAGCTTATAAGCTCGAAATAAGCTCAAAAACGATTAAAATAAGCCAATCAATCTAATATTCAAAATAAGCTACATAGCAAATAAATGTTTTGCAACCATCACAACCATGACAATAAAACTACAAAACCCTATTCCATTTTTATTCCCATTCGAAACAAACGCAACCCTTTATATCCATTCGTAAAATTTTCGTGTTCAATTTTTAACAAACGCACCATACAACTAGCATCTATGCATCATTTAACACTCAAAAGTACAAGTTAAATTAAAATTTATAAAACTTACAAAGAGGGTTTAAAAAAGCGAGAACGAACGCGAACCGACTACCCAAACGTAGTTTAAACAATAACCCGGACATTAGAATCAACCCACGACTCCGCAAATCTTCAGGTTTTTGATCAAAGATTGAAAAATAAAAAGTGTGTGTGTGTGTTCTAGGTCGGACGAACTTAAGAGAGAAAAGGGATAAAGAAATTGATTTTCAAACATGCATTGTGTGTGTTTTAGGCCAAGACAAGAATACTTGTACCCATGCTAGGACAAGGATCCTAAAAGCAAGCCATGTTGTCCCCTTCTCTTGTATATAACCGGTTAGAGCATCTTAGGGCCTCGGGTGTCTTCTTTTTTGTGTCGGGATCACTTAAAACTCAAAAACTGTGATCGTAAAATATTTACCGAAGTTACTTAGCATTTTTATTCACTTTAAAAATACGTTTACCATAACTTAGAGTATTTACATGACTCGTTTTCTCATTAAACTTCCCAAAATCATTTTGAACATTATCGGACGTGTCGCGACTCGTTTTCGGCATTTCACGCTATTCACGGGTCAAACCACCCGGAACATAATCAACATAATAATACCCTCTAAAAAGGATTATTATACACCATTTAACCATAAAACACCACCGTCAACACGGTACTTGTTCTAACAAAAAATGACAAAAGTCAAATAGTGAAAGGACGAATTTAGAACATTCAAAACTCACAAAAAGGTAAGGGTTACATTCTACCCCCTTAAAAGAATTTCGACCCCAAAATTCAGTTACTACTAGCACTAAACAGATGCGGATACTTAAGTCTCATCTGGTCCTCACGTTCCCAAGTGAATTCAGGTCCACGTTTCGAATTCCACCGAACCTTGACGATGGCAATTCTACTTTGATTAAGTTTCTTGAACTCTCTCTCTAAGATTTCCATTGGTTCTTCCACAAAATTCCACTTAGCATATACTTGGATCTTGTCTAAGGGCACATGCAGTGTTAGATCAGCCAAACACTTTTTAAGGTTCGACACGTGGAACGTGTCATAAACACCATTCAAATCCTCAGGTAGTCTAAGTCTATTAGCTACAAAACCTACCTTCTCAATGACCTCAAAAGGTCCAACAAATCTAGGTGCTAGTTTTCCCTTCTTCCCAAAACGTACTACACCTTTCCAAGGCGATACTTTCAGCAAGACATGGTCACCTACACTGAACTCTAGAGGCTTCCTCCTCTTATCGACATAACTTTTCTGGCAATCACGCGCAGCCTTAAGTCTATTCTTAATCTGCAAGATCTTCTCAGTGGTTTCTTGTACTAACTTAGGCCCTATTAACTAACCATCTCCAACCTCTACCCACATAATTAGGGAACGACACTTCCTATCGTACAAAGCCTCCAACGGCGCACATCTCACACTAGAATGATAACTATTGTTATACGAGAACTCCACTAATGGAAGATGAATATCCTAACTTCCCTCGAAGTCTATGACGCACGCCCTTTGCATGTCTTCCAAAGTATGGATTGTACGCTCACTCTGACCACCGGTCTGAGGGTGGTATGCCGTACTCATGTCTAACCGGGTTCCTAATGCCTCTTGCAATGACTGCCAAAACCTTGATGTAAATCGACTATCACGATCAGATATGATCGAGATTGGCACACCGTGCCTAGCAACAATTTCATTCAGATATAGCCTAGCTAACCTATCCATCTTATAATCCCCACGCATAGGTAGAAAATGAGCAGACTTAGTCAACCGGTCCACAATGACCCAAATTGTGTCATGCCCATTACTAGTCCTTGGTAACTTCGTAACAAAATCCATTGCTATCCCTTCCTATTTCCATTCGGGAATCTTAGGTTGCTGCAGTAAGCCAGACGGCATCTGATGTTCACCCTTAACCTTCAAACAAGTCAAACACCTACTAACATATATCGTTGTATCTTTCTTTATTCCTGACCATCAATACATACCTTTAAGGTCATAATACATCTTATCAGCTCCTGGGTGTACAGAGTACTTCGACTTATGAGATTTGTCCATTATCAAGGTTCTCACATCACCCTTTAAAGGAACCCATATTCGATCCATATAGTACAAAGCTCCATCACTCATATGTTTTATCATCTCATCTAAACTTTTTTGCAATCTCGCAGACTCGTCACGTACCTCCTTCTGAGCCGCCAGTATCATATCCTTGATACTTGAATGAAGGCTCATATTCATAGCTTGAACTCTCTTAGGTTTCACTCTCTCTTTCCTACTCAGTGCATTAGCTACTATGTTCACCTTACCAGGATGGTAGCGAATTTTACAGTCATAATCACTAAAAAGCTCTATCCAGCGACGATGTCGCATGTTCAATTCCTTTTAACTCAATATATGTTGGAGACTCTTATGATCGGTATATATGACACTCTTTGCCCCATATAGAAAATGTCTCCAGATCTTAAAGGCAAACACAACCAAACCTAGTTCCAAATCATGAGTGGTGTAATTCTTCTCATAAATTTTCAACTGCCTAGATGGATATGCTATAACCTTACCTCTTTGCATCAGCACACAACCTAGCCCTAACCCAGATGCATCACAATATACCATAAAATCTTCCGGTCCATCATGGTGAGCTAGAACATGTGCATCACACAACTTACCCTTCAAAGTTTGAAATGCATTCTCCTGCTCTTCACCCCAATCAAAGGTCTTACTTTTCTGAGTTAAGACAATTAGTAGCTTAGCTGTCTTAGAAAAGTTCTCAATGAATCTACGGTAATACCCTACCAATCCTAAGAAGGAACAAACTTCAGACGGAGTTCTAGGGGCTTCCCAATTCTTTACAGCTTTAATATTACTAGGGTCTACATGAATACCATCTCCATTAATCACATGTCCAAGAAACTGTACTTCTTGCAACTAGAATTCACACTTGAAAAACTTAGCATACAGTTTCTCTTTTTTGAGCAACTCTAAGACTAATCCTAGGTGCACTTCATGCTCTTCCCGGGTCTTAGAACTTAAACCATATATCAAATCAATGAACAACTTCCATAAATCTTTTTTTGGGTTTTCTAGATACGGCCTACACACTCGGTTCATCAGATACATAAATACCGCTGATGCATTAGTCAAACCAAAGGGCATTACTGTGAACTCGAATTGTCCATAACGAGTTCTAAATGAAGTCTTTGGGATGTCATCCTCGTGCACTCTTAGCTGGTGGTATCCGGACCTAAGATCTATCTTAGAGAAGTATTATGATCCTTGAAGTTGATCGAACAGACCATCTATCCTAGGGAGTGGATAACGGTTCATAATGGTCAACTTGTTCAGTTCTTTATAATCAATACACATCCTAAAGGAACCATCCTTTTTCTTCACAAACAATACCGGTGCTCTCTAAGGTGATGAGCTTGGTCGAATGAAACCTTTGTCCTGGAGTTCTTTTAGTTGACCCAACAACTCCTCCATTTCAAAAGGTGTCAATCGATAGGGAGATTACGTGACCGGTATTGCTCCAGGGACTAACTCAATATGAAATTCGATTTCTCGATTAGGTGGCAATCCTGATAAGTTATTTGGAAATACTTCGGGATAATCTCTAACCACCACAATCTCTTCTTGCTTTTGTTCCTTAGTCTTAACACTCCTTAGATGTCTCATTTTCTCTTCTGGTCTTTCTCTTATAACTTTAAGTACTTTGCCGTCTGGTAGTGGTATTCTAACTACTTTCTCGTGACAAATTATCTCAGCCTTATGGTTAGACAACCAATCATTCATATGATCATATCGAAACTCCCGCTTCTAAATGGTATCAAATTTATATCAAACACGTGACCTTCTATTTCTAGTTTGCATCCCTTAATAACCTTATCGATTTCTACTAGCTGCCCGCTAGCTATCGCAATCTCATAACTAAACCCTAAATTGTTGGGTTATATGCCTAACAGAGGTATGAAAGTAGTTGAGACAAAACTATAGTCGGCACCAGAGTCAAATAAGGTTGTGGCATAATGATTGTTCAAAGTGAACGTATCCGTCATAATGTTCGGGTCTTGGCAAGCCTCCTCTGCTCCTAACATGAATGCCCTTCCACGTACCTGGTTACCATTGTTCCCATAACCTTGACCCCTATTAACAGCCACGACTTGGTTCTGATGGTTTCCCCTGGCCTTTGAGCCTGATTCAACCTTGGACATGCTGCCTTGATATGATCGGTACTACCACACTCGTAACAGGCCTTTGCAGTTAGGTTTCTAGCATGGATGGGGTTTACATTCCTAGGCACCACTCTACAATCCTTAGCAAAATGTCATGGGCGGTTATAGTTGAAACAAGTACGACAAGGTGTCTAAGGTGGATGGTAAAAGTTACAGGTGGTACACTTAGGTGTTGTATCCATGTATTCTCTCCTAACAGGGTTTGTGGTTGTAGCAAAAGCATTTTCAGTTATAGTCCTATTATTATCGTCCCTTTCATTCCTATCCTTGCTAGGTTCTCCTCCATTTCCCCTCTTCTTAGGGTTCTTTTTGATGGATCTATTCCTAAGGGCTTCATCAGTCAGTGTGCCAGTAATCTACACAGCCTTTTGAATGGTTGATGGCTCTGTTGCTGCAACCATCCCTCGAATCTGTGAAGCAAGGCCATACACGTACCTCACAATCCTTTTGTTTTCTGGGGTTACTAAATGAGGAACTAACCTAGCCAACTCATGGAACCTATCGGTATACGCAGCATGGTCGGCTCCGACCATGGCGTGATTTCATAACTCAGTTTCTAACTTTTGCATCTCATTACTAGGACAAAACTCTTTCCTCATCAATACCTTAAAATTATCCCATGACATAACTACAACCACCTCTCAACCTAATGTGCCAATCTGAGAATTCCACCATGTTAAAGCCTTACCGAAAAAAGAACCAGTAGTGTACTTCACTTTATGGTTATCCCCACAACCACTCATATCCTGAACTAAATCCATCTTTTCAATCCAATGGGTGTAAACTACAACACCTCCCTTCCCATCATACTCCTTAGGATTACAAGCTAAGAACTCCTTATAGGTACAACCCCTATGGTCATTGTTCTCAATGATATTCCTAACATTACCTTGGATGTTGTCATTGATGGCATTGCCATTTTGATTCCTACCATTCCCTTGACCTCTACCTTGGTCGCCTACTTGGGCTACAATAGTAGGAAGTAAATTTCGCAACTGCTATGCAATGATGGTAGAGACGTCGGGGACTCCATCAACACCGTCATTAGCCTCACTACCTTGGCCACCTACTTGGCTACCTTGACCATCAATCCTACGATTACCCTGATCACCATATCGACCTTCAGTTCTACCACCACCTCTACCAGCTCGTCCACCCATTCCCCTTCCTTGTGATGCGGCAGCAGGTCGGCCAGCACTTTGGGTCGTTAGCCTTGGCGGCATTATCTACACGAGGAAGAATATGGGCAACGTTAGGTAGGAGGAAAAGGTTAACTCATAGATGGTCTTAATATACCCCATATATATTTCCATATATATATATATATATATATATATATATATATATATATATATATATATATATATATATATATATATATATATGGAATTATATTTGGACGTTGATAAGCCAAAACAGAAAATGAACAAAGACTTAAGGGAAAGGACCTTAATTTGGACAAATACGAGATCTTCAAGCTGGTGGGTAGTATATTCTACCAAAGATGGAAGATATACTGAAGATACTTAAGATATGCTCAAGAATGATAATAAGATAAAGATTATAATTTAGTTACCTTATTGTATTTAAATTGTGTTTCCATGTTACTAGATATCTCTAGTATCTAAAGGAGATACAGGTGATGTTTGTAGACATCCAGAAAAGTGTGAGTTACTACAAAGTGTTGAGATGTAGACGTCTATAGTTTGGTTGTAGCTCAAGGGTAATCAAGGTTTTCCTTGATCCCTGTTATAGTTCATTGATGTAACCGTATTATTCTGATCAAATAATATTAGGGGTTGTGGTGAATTTTTGGTAAAACCTTGTTACAATATCATTGTTCTTATGTTAATTCCGCTTATTCTATTTTATGGTTCATTGATGTTGTTAATTCCTAGACTAAGCCTAGATCTTTAAACTAACATGTGTTCAGAAGCATGTGGCTATCGATCTAGAATCTATTCAAGGTTTTAAAGAAAACCCTAAAAACCCTAATTTTCAAGAAATCGTGTGGTGAAAGTTTTATGGGCTTTTGAAGATTCAGTGCTATAATGATGCTTATAATCGTCCTCTCTACCTGTTTGGGTATACACGAGGGAGAATATGGGCAACGTTAGGTAGGAATAAAAGGTTAACTCATAGATGGTCTTAATATACCCCATACCCCATATATATATATATATATATATATATATATATATATATATATTATATTATTTATATATATATATATATATATATATATTATCATATATATATATTACTATCTTATATATATATATATATATATATATATATATATATAACAGGAGACATTTGACCATTTTATGTCACATCATAACGCCATGTCATCATGGATGCCATGTCATTACTATTTTTTCATCACTATTTATCATAATCTTTATGAATATTTATCATAAATTTTAGATTTTTTAAATATTTATTAGAAATTTCGGATTTTTTATTTTTTTTAATATTTATCTTAAATTTCGGATTTTTAAAATATTTATTAGAAATTTTAGATTTTTTATAAAAATTATGTCTATAAATTTGCCCATGGAAAGATTCGAACATGAATTGTTTGAAACAAAGTGGAGAAACTCAACCACTAGACTAAACTAGAAGTTGTGATATATCTTTTCAAAACCAAATTGATGTACTCAGATAAACACTACCTAATTCCTTATGATTTACCTTTAATAACTAATAAACTAAAACCCTAACTTTATTCATAAACCCTAAAAGATATCAATCGACATATGATAATAGACATGTTGAAACACAACCAGAAGACTACAACTCCCCATCCAATGAAGGAACTCCGAGTAAAGGTGAGATCTTGGAAATTCTTTCTAGATAATTATTATGTTTGAATTAAAATTCACTTAGGTGTTTATGTAGAGATATTCTGAATGTTTGCACACGTATCTATACCCATGTTATCTCAAGTTATTATTTGTTTGCAATTAAATTTTGATAGAAAAAAAAATATGGGGTGAGGGGTTTGTATTTATAGTGAAGAGAAAAATATTTAGATAATTACCAAATTAGAATCATAGTTGGAATAAAATTTGTTTTTCCTTCCCCCTTTTTCTCCCATATCCGGCCGAACAAACATCCCTTTATTTTATTTATTTATTATTATTTACACAAAAAAACCCTTTAATTTTGTTATTTATATAAAACCTTTATTTATTTAGACATCCTTCTAAATAAAACTAGTTTTAAATACCTAAAAATAAATTCACTTCATACTTTATTTTTCTAACTTCATAATACTAAAATTCATTAACTAAATTTCTAAACCAAATTTTCTATCCTCGCGAATTCCTATTATCTAAATACGTATACATATACATATAAATACGTACACACATAAAATTTTACCATCATTTTTATTGTCACTAAAATGTGAACATAATGAAATTTCATAGCAACCATAACTTCAATCATCATGAGACGATCACGCTCAATGGATTTGTAACCAACTCACATAAGATCACATAAACACATAATTATCATAACACATAGTGAAACTCAAGTCAATGTTAACGGTTGACTAACCTGCTCAAAACACAGTTGTCACAACATATGCCATAAAATTACACTAATGAACATCCAGCAAAGGGAAGTACATGATTGTTTGAGGCATGTCTCCTTTTTTTAAAAACCCTAATGATTACCATAATGATGAACTATGTTAATGGTAAATTAAAAAACAATGTATAAAACTGATGAAAAGTATATAATGCGCTCAATCAAAAAATAATTATGAGCAGCTAACAAACTCCTTCATGATGCATGGCCGAAACAATGGTAAAAAGCTAATGGTTGTTCGCATTGGACATGTATGTATAAAAAGTGTTGATCATATGCAGATGACGGCATCAACGATGATCTTGATTCAAGTTTGTATTCATCTATGAGGATGATCTCCTTTTTAATTGATAATTCAAAATTTGTTGGCCATATATTGAAAAATTATAAAGACGTTTTAGTAGATGCCAAAACAAATGCACAATATGAGGTAATACAAAAACGTTGGTTCTTTCTTAATATAATTGTATTGATGGGTTTTATATAGTATATAGTATGCATGCAATGTGGCAGAGCTTATTTGGAGATGTTATGGGTCATCTGCAGTTATTGCTTCTTTACCAAAGACTAAAAAGCCTGAACAAAAAAGTAATGACTGTAAAACATGTATTATCTAGAGAGCTTCAGCTATATCACACCATTTCATCTTAAATTTTCATTTTAAAAAATGATATCTTTTTCACCATTCTTAAATTTGGTTTGTTTGCAGTTATACTTCAATAAGATTACCGAGCTTGCAATATGTATGCCTGATTTCGTTCTGTTCAAGAAAGCACTTAGTAATTTGGCCACAGACTCTGAACACCATCGTTTAGTTCCTTACTTTGCGTACTTTATTGTACAGATCTGATTCCGCTCAACATTGGGATATAATCTAGCTTTTTGTGATTAAATTGATTAAGAATAAGTTATTTGTTATGTTGTTTGGCAGTCAGTAGTCATATAATGTCACACACATGAAAATGAGAGAGGAGATACATAAGTTCTTTACCCATATGAATATCTTAATTTACTTAACTTCAACGATTTCCCCCGTCATCGCCTTGAATTAAAAGTTAGTGCACCAATCATGTTGATCTGCAAAATGAATCAAATGTCTGGTCTTTGCAACGGAACTCGAATGATCATTACACAACTATTGCTAAACATCCTTAAAGCAAAAATTATCACTGGACCAAGAATAGGCCACAAAGTTTACATACCTCGAATTTGTTTGAATCACCATGATAAATAGTTGCCTTTTGTTTTTAAAAGAAAGCAATTCCAGGTTAGGCTTTGCTAGGCTATGATGATCAACAAGAGCCAAGGTCAATCATTGAATATGTAACATTCTATATTTTCAGGTCATTTACGACGTCATCTATTTTACTAATTATTTTTTTCTCGTACGCGTTTACTTTTAGTTCTTATTATCTAGTAAAATCGCGTAAACTAAAAATCAACAATTAATGTAAACGGACGCCAAACGAATTAAAGTTTCGTCAAGCAAGCAATGTATTATTTTTACAAAAGTAATAATAAACTTTTTATATTTTATTTTTATTGGTTGCATAAAACGTTTACGTTTCGTAATAAAATACATTTAGGCATACCCGGAAGCACCAAAACTTTTCTACGCTTCAACAAATACCCATTATTATATCCAATACCCAAAGATTTTATAAAACTTCACCTATGTTAACATTGTTGGTCATATTGTACATAAAATAAATCAACTAGAACATACACTTTACTAGTATTACCTTTATACATTTAAACTACAACTTTAGGCTTCAAGTAAATGCTAGATATTTTGTATAAGACCAAAAATCACCAACTAGCACCTCCCTCCCCTAAAATTTCATGGCTATTGTCCACCAAGGGGACCAATAACACACAAACAACTACCAAGTACTCTTGTACAAACCTAGTAACATTAATACTTAGCCATGACTAGTAAACTTGACCACTATTCTTCATTAAATCCCTCCCCATGTTTTGCTTAGTATTGGTCTTGCTAATAGTGCTTTTGACTAGCTCATTTGGTATATAAACACATGTATACTAGAAGAGATAACACACACCTTATTTCCTTAGCTAAAAACTTTACACATTCTCTCTTTGTGCTCCTCCCTAGCCACGGCTCAAAACAACAACCATACACAATCCATACAATTTTATTTACCAAATATACAAGCATTACTACATCATATCTAAGACCTACTAAGATGGTTTGAAGGTTTTGTTAAGCCTTTACAAGTGTTAAGCAAGAAAAATGGAAGATTAGGGTTTAGGGTTTCAAGATCTTGCAAGCTAGGGTTTATAATCTAAACAAGGGTTTAGATTATGTTGGTTATCATATTACATCACCATAAGGTTATCTAAAACCCTTTATGGTTTTACATTTATATGTTTATGAATATATGAGTCCATTGTAGTAAAATCACCACTAGGATACTTTTAAACATGTAAAAAGAGTTTTTTTTTACTTATGTATCATTGTGGTTACACTTTTACATATGCTATGATGTTGTAATATCGGTTAAAATGGGATTTATATGTGTTGTACACTCTTGTTTAGTATAAAAAAGTTCAAGTATAATTGTCTTAAAAAGTATATAAAAACAAAAGTTATATAAATAGACCCCAAAAGACTATATAGGGCTGGTATTCTGGTTCGTATTTTGTAACAGTTCGATATGTTTTATAAATTTAGTACGTGCATGAGATTCCAAAAAAGGTTAAGTAAGAAAATCGAAAAACCGTTTTTTTTAAAACGAATAAAGTACGACATTTACGAGATTTACGATAAACTAAATCTATAAAAATAAATATATAATGTTGATGAACAGTAAAATCACTATTCATCAGAAAATCTTAAATTTTAAAATGTTTATTTTGTAAACTCGTCGTAATACGAAGGGTGGGACGTAATAAATGAAAGAAACGGATTTAAAAACGAGAAAGTTAACGCCTAGTTTTTAAAGTTATTATAAACGTTTTTTTACTTATAAATTTGTTTTCACTAATACTGATTGATTAATGGTGATGTAGTAATATAGAATTATATGTCGGTATTAGTTAATCAAAGTAAATATATTACTGGGAGTTTCATAATGGGCCTATTCGGCGGGGTGGCTTTATCGACGAGCCTGAGTTGTTGGATTTACGATTTAAAGTGTACTAGACTCCCTCATATCACTACATGAACTATTATTTATGATAGCCCGACCGAAAACAATAGTATGATGTGCTATAACGACCTATAAATAATCTAAGTGTTTGTACTTATACGGGACTATATTTAGATTAGGTTGCCTTTCGGATTCCTTATGACGCAATTTTTCTTATGTGAATACTTGTTGATTACGATTCACTCGAGGTGAGTTCGTGAGTTCATAGCCCCCTTTTTAATACTTGATTGTTTTCAAATTTACGGGCGGTGAAATTTACATTGCTTGTTTTACTATTGGACACAAATGTTTTTCTATGTGTTTTTTAAAAATGTTTACAAAGTGTATTGCTATCCAAGATTATGCCTGAAATATTATTGCCTAAGTTACCTTATTGCCGTGGAAGTCCCTATTACATGAACCGTTAATTGCGATTGTAGTAAGCCAGGAGTGTTGTGGATAGTAGATCATCAGGACTGAACAATCCCTACCTTTCTTTGGTCACTAGTTTGATCAAGGTTTGCATTTAACATTGAGAGGTGTTAGGTTGGTTGGCAAGCTTCATAATTCTGATTGGGGCACAAATCTAGTTTAAGGCTGTTTCGGGTGGTCATGAGCTTAGTGCATAATAAGTTTTGGACTACTGAATGTGTTTCAGAGTATTTATTACTTCGATCTTGTGGTTCTACCACTTTTTACGATAAACCTATGATTTCACTAACTTTGTGTTGACTTTTAGCATGTATTTTCAGGTCCTTGGGTATGATAGTTCAGAGGGGGAAACGTGCGGATTTGCAATGAAGAGGATTCTGTGTTTTATCTATATTCAATGCAACTTTTATTATCTTTAAAAACTTAAGTCATCTTTTGGGTATTATGAAGCTTTTGTTTAATTAAGAATGTTTATGACTTTTAAAACTTATGGGACCTAATGTATGAACTCTGATATTTTGCTATGGCATCGAATGAAATCTTATCTTAAAAACATCCATTTATGTCGTTTACTTATCTTGGTTGTTTGTACTTGACGTTAGTACCCCATTGTTACCATTCCGCTGCTACTTGATTTTGGGGGTGTTACTGATGGTACCAAAGCCTATGGTTATTAGGGAAATGGGTTCATTTTCAAAACCTAGTCTATGCAACCAAAAGTTTAAAGGGATTTTCTTTCCTTTCATTTTTAATTCCCGAATCCTTTCATTCGTATCTTGATATCCACTCGCGGTATTCCTTATCCTTACTTACTTTTCGATTGTCATTATTGCATTAGATATAATCTTAGATATATATATATAATACTTGGTTTAAATTCGATCTCTTATGTCTATCTTTTGACATATCAATATCTATTTCTATCGATCAATTATATCGACTATCCTGATTAATTTATGATTATTTATATCATTCTCCATTATTTACCATGTGCCATGACTCTGCATACCTTTACAAATTCTCAACGAATTATGTACTTGTGTTGCCAGAATCATGCCGCCCAGGAGATTTAAGAAGAAATCTGTTAGGAAGATAGTGGAAAAGCGTGTGGCCAAAGCTATTGAAAAAAATGAAAATACGAGAGCTGACTCAAAGACAAACTGTTGGTGGATCTGGGTCAACAAATACTGGAACGGAACTGTTGTACCAGAGATGCTTGGAAGTTCGATTAAGACATTTATGAATGCAAGCTCACTCTTTCAACGGGACGTGAAGGCTCTTTCAAGGGGACTGAAACGTTGGTTCAAAAAGATGGAGCAAGTGTTTAAATTTGCAAATGTGCTGAAGATGACAAAGTAAAGTTTGCTATGCGCACGTTCGAGGGTCGTGCTCTAACCTGGTGGAACGGAAATGTACATACATTAGGACTTGATAATGCTAATCAAATCTCCTGGAATAACGTGAAAGCTATGATGACCACTGAATACTGCCCAACAACTAAAATCCAAAGGATGGAACAAGAACTTTGGACTCTGACTCTGAAAGGAGATGATATCGAAGCTTACAGTAATCGTTTCCACGAACTAGTTCTGATGTGTCCTGAATTGGTGTCCACTGAAAGTAAGAAGATTGAAAAGTACATTCGTGGGTTTCCTGAAAGAATCAAAGGAAACATCACTTCTTCAAAGCCTGCGACCTTGCATGAGGCAATCAACATGGCCCGTGAACTGGTCGAGCAATCAGTTCAGGGTAGGGCTGCAAGAATTGGGGAAAGCAATAAAAGGAAATGGGAAGACAACCAGAGAAACAACAACAACAATAACCATAACTACAACAATAACCACAACAACAACAATAACCGCAACCGAAACAACAATCATCACCAGCAACAAAACAGGAGACCAGAAACTGTCAGGGCATATGCTGCAGCCCCAGCTGGAGGAAAGATTTATGCTGGAAATTTACCAAAATGCAACCGGTGCAACTTACATCATCATGGACCGTGTCCTCAAAAGTGCCAGAGATGTCAAAGAATAGGTCACATGGAGAAGGATTGTAGAGTTAGGCTTCAGGGTGCAGGTAATGACTTCCTGCAGAATGTGACATGTTTCGGGTGTGGTGAGAAAGGACATTTCAAGGACAAGTGTCCGAAAACAGGGAACCAGCAGAATGATGGAGCTCGTGGGAGAGCTTACGTGGTGATTGAAAATCCACAGCAGAATCCGAATGTGGTCACGGGTACGTTTCTTCTTAATGATCACTACGCTTGTATTCTCTTTGATTCGGGTGCTGAGAAGAGTTTTGTATCTTCTGCGTTTACACATTTTATTGATATTGCCCCAGCCACTTTAAATACTAGTTATGAAATCGAATTAGCAGACGGAAAAGTTGTTAGCACCAATACCATTTTATGTAGTTGCACCTTAGTCTTATTAAATCACGTCTTCAAAATAGACTTGTTGCCAACCCAACTAGGAAGTTTTGATGTTATCATTGGAATGGATTGGTTGGCATACTACCGAGCTCTCATCGATTGTTATGAGAAGATTGTCCGTATTCCTCTTCCGAATGGCGAGATTCTTGAAGTTCAAGGCGAGAGGCCGGAAAAGGATCTTGGATCACTTGCATGTATCAAGGCTGATGAGAAAAAGCTTGATGACATCCGCATTGTCCGAGATTTCCCCGAAGTATTTCCAGATGATCTGTTGGGTTTACCTCATGTGCGAGAGGTAGAATTTCGCATCGATCTGATCCCAGGCGCATCACCAGTTGTTAGATCTCCATACCGGTTAGCCCCTTCAGAAATGTTAGAATTGTCGAACCAGCTCAAAGAACTTCAAGAGAAGGGTTTTATTCGACCAAGTCACTCACCATGGGGAGCACCTGTGCTCTTTGTCAAGAAGAAGGACGGTTCGATGAGAATGTGTATTGACTACAGGGAACTAAACAAGTTGACTATAAAGAACCGTTACCCTCTTCCCAGAATTGATGACTTGTTTGATCAATTACAAGGTGCGTGTTGCTTCTCCAAGATAGATCTTCGTTCCGGATATCATCAGTTGAGAGTCCGAGAAGAAGATATACCGAAGACCGCGTTTAGAACCCGATATGGGCACTTTGAGTTCACAGTCATGCCATTTGGGATGACAAACGCGCCAGCAATATTTATGGACTTAATGAACCGCGTCTGCAAGCCGTATTTGGACAAATTCGTAATTGTGTTCATTGACGACATTTTAATCTACTCCAAGTCAGAAGAAGAGCACGAAGTCCACCTGAAGACAATTCTAGACTTACTCAAGACGGAGATGTTGTACGCCAAATTTTCAAAGTGCGAATTTTGGTTGAAGGAAGTTCAGTTCCTAGGACATGTGGTCAACCGAGACGGTATCCACGTGGATCCTAGCAAGGTTGAGTCAGTCAAGAACTGGAAGACCCCTGAGTCACCAACAGAAATCCGTTCATTTCTAGGATTGGCAGGTTACTACCGAAGGTTTATCGAAAATTTCTCCAAGATCGCAAAGCCCCTCACCCTGTTGACTCAAAAGAATAAGGCATATGTGTGGGGCGATAAGCAAGAGGAAGCTTTCCAAATTCTGAAGGAGAAATTATGCAATGCTCCTGTGTTAGCACTCCCCGATGGACCCGATGACTTTGTGGTCTATTGTGATGCATCAAAACAAGGTTTTGGGTGCGTGCTGATGCAGCAAGGCAAAGTGATAGCATATGCGTCAAGACAGTTGAAGATACATGAGAATAATTATACCACCCACGACCTGGAATTGGGTGCGGTGGTGTTTGCCCTTAAAATCTGGAGACATTATCTTTATGGTACGAAAAGTGTCATCTACACTGACCACAAGAGTCTCCAGTACATATTCGATCAGAAAGAGTTGAATATGCGCCAAAGGCGGTGGATCGAGCTTCTTAGTGATTATGAATGCGAGATCAAATACCACCCAGGCAAGGCAAATGTGGTGGCAGATGCCTTGAGCAGAAAAGAAAGACTCAAGCCGAGACGAGTACGTGCTATGAGTATTACTATTCATTCTGGACTTAAGACTAAGATTTTGGAAGCACAGAGCGAAGCTTCCAAGGATCTCAAAGCCCCAGCTGAATGGCTAAGAGGATTAGAAAGACACTTTGAGCAACGAGCTGATGGTGAAATTTACTTCTTTGATCGTATCTGGATTCCATCAATTGGAGATGTAAGGAAATTAATCATGGATGAAGCTCATACATCTAGATATTCAGTACATCCGGGTGCAGATAAGATGTACTATGATCTGAGAGACTTGTATTGGTGGCCTGGTATGAAGAGAGACATTGCTGAGTACGTTAGCAGATGTCTTACGTGCTCTAAGATTAAAGCCGAACATCAGAAACCCTCAGGATTTCTTCAGCAACCAGAAATTCCTGAGTGGAAATGGGAAAAGATAACAATGGACTTTGTCACAAAGTTGCCTAAAAGTAGCAGTGGGCATGATACGATTTGGGTCGTTGTGGATAGATTGACCAAGTCGGCTCACTTCTTACCTATTCATGAAGACTACAAGACGGAGAAGTTAGCAAAGATTTATACCAATGATATTGTAGCGAGACATGGTGTGCCGATGTCAATCATTTCAGACTGTGATGGTCGATTCACATCACACTTATGGCAAGCTTTTCAGGAAGCGTTGGGTATGAGACTAGACATGAGTACGGCTTACCACCCTCAGACCGACGGTCAGAGTGAGCGTACTATTCAGACGCTGGAGGATATGCTTCGAGCTTGCGTTATGGATTTTGGTGGCAGTTGGGATACTCATCTTCCATTGATTGAGTTTTCCTATAATAACAGTTACCACACAAGCATTAAGTGCGCACCATTCGAGGCTCTGTACGGGCGGAAATGTAGATCCCCCGTGATATGGACTGAAGTGGGAGAAAGTCAGCTTATTGGACCAGAAATTGTGCAAGAAACGACAGAAAAGATTGTTCAAATTAGGGAAAGATTGAAGACGGCTAGGAGTCGCTAGAAAAGCTATGCTGATAAAAGGCGTAAACCTCTTGAATTCCAAGTTGGAGACCGAGTGTTACTTAAGGTATCTCCATGGAAGGGAGTGGTACGATTTGGTAAGAAAGGAAAGCTAGCACCACGATATGTGGGACCATTTGAAATCGTGGAATGTGTTGGACCGGTGGCTTATCGGCTGAAGTTACCCCAGGAGCTAAGTTGTGTCTACGACACGTTTCATGTGTCTAATCTTAAGAAATGTTTAGCTGAGCCAGATGTTCAAGTACCTTTGGATGAGATCGAGATTGATGAAAATTTGCGATTTGTTGAGGAGCCTATTGAGATCGTAGATCGGGATGTGAAGAAGCTAAAGCAAAGAAGAATCCCATTGGTCAAAGTTCGTTGGAACTCTCGGCAAGTAGCTGAGTATACCTGGGAACATGAAGACCAATTCCGGAAGAAATATCTGCATCTCTTCTCTGAAACCGTACCTCCTTCAGGTGTTGCAACCTGAGCCTTGAGGACAAGGCTCTTCTAACCGGAGGAGACTGTAACATTCCGTATTTTCAGGTCATTTATGACGTCATATATTTCACTAATTATTTATTTTTTCTTTCTCGTACGTGTTTACTTTTAATTCTTATTACATAGTTAAATCGCGTAAGCTAAAAATCAACATTTAACGTAAACGGACACCAAACAAATTAAAGTTTTCATCAAGCAAACGTTATATTATTTTACGAAAGTAATAATCAACTTTTTATGTTTTATTTTTATTGGTTACGTAAATTGGTTACGTTTCGCGATAAATTAAGTTTAGGCATTCCCGGAACCACCAAAATTAATCTACGCTTCAACAAATACCCATTATTATTTTTCAATGCTCAAGCTTATAAAACTTCACCCAAGTTAATATCATTTTTCACTTTGTACATTGGAAAAATAAACCAAGACATATTCCTTTGCAAGTGTACACTTTAAATGAAACACTTCACTTTACATTATATACTTTCATTATCAAAGTTTACTTCCATTATTTTTACCAAGTAATAAACTAGCTAGATATGTTAGAAACACATTCCTTCAAACCATGGGACAATCTCATCTTTATCATGACAAGAAAACATATACATTAATTAGTTAGTAGTGTACATATGAGTTAGTAGGAAAAGCTAGCACAACTATTGCATTCTTTTCCCCCCTTTTTGTGGATCATTGCCGAACCCCCCCTTGGATAGTTTGACCATTGGTCTTGATTAGTTACTTGCACATATTACTTATAACTCTACCTCTTTACTAGATAAAACACATACACTTCAACATTTGGTGAAAATCAAACAACATCCTCTCTTTTACCCTTTCATAGCCACGTCCCATTTTATTTCCCAAGATCAAGCCATACAAAATTCAAATAACACATTTACATACACTCACATATCATATCTAAGATACCCCCAAGTATTTTGAAGCCTTGATTAACCATTTACGAGTGTTGAAGCAAGAAAAGCAAGATTAGGGTTTTTATTTGAAAACTAGGGTTTCAAGAGTGCAAGCTTTGGTTTTATATCTAAACAAGGGTTTAGATACTTTGGTTCATCACACTACATCTCATTAAGGTTACCTAAAACCCTTTATGTCTTTACTTTTATCATTTTTATGTGTTTACATGTTCTATATAACTAAATCACCGCTTAGGATATGTTTAACTTGTAAAAGTGGATTTTTCCTGTAAACATGATTTTATGAACTTGTACACATGTTATATGGATATATTATGGTCAATGAAATTATAAAAGTAAATACTAAGTATATAATAAGTATTTGGATAAACTTGTGGCATTTAATTAAGTTGAAAGTATAGGAAACTAAGTTATAAAAATGAATACACTAAAGATTTCAAAAGGCTATTGGATTTCGTATTTTAGACAGTAGGTTTACACCCTTAGAAAGAATATTACACCTCATGACGATTTCCCAAAATGATAAGAAACTCGAAAAACATTTTATAACGAAAAACGATAACGACGATTTCAAGTTTACGTTAAATATTATACTTTTATAATCTTATTTTTATATAAATTACTATTCACCACAGAAAACTAATATATTTTTAAAACATTCATTAATTGATAAAACTTTGTATATCCGAGAATCGTAACTCGAAAGAATCGCTTAAAAACGGAGTAAACGAATAGTTACAATATATTACGAGATTTACGATTAACTAAATCTATAAAATAAAATATATACTAGTTATACATGAACAGTAAAAATCACTATCATCATGAAAAACCAAATTTTAAAAATGTTATATTTGATAACTAGTCTTAATCGAAGGCAAAGTGACGTAAAGAAACAAAAGAATGGACTTTCTAAAAAGGTAAGTTACGCCAGTTTTACTAATGTATATTATAAACGTTTTTTCTTTATAAATTTGATTTACTATATGATTAGATTGGGTGATGGAGCTATATGATTATATGTGGTATTTAGTTAATCAATAGTACTATATTACTAGGGAGTTTCATAATGAGGCCTCTTTCGAGGTGGCGTATCGACGATTGTTGTTGGAATTTAACGATTTAAAGTGTCCATGATGCTCCTAATACGTCACTAATGACCTCTTATATATGATAGCTCCAAACGATAGTATGATGCGCTATTCGACCTATAATTAATTCAAAGTGTTTAGTACTTATAGAATCTTATTGGATTATGTTGCCTATCGGATTCCTTGTGACGCATCTTTATCTATTGTGGTTTACTTGTTGATTACCTCACTCGAAGTGTGTCATAGCCCCTTTTTACTACGTGGATTGTTTTACCAAATTCTACGGGCCGTCTTAATTGCTTATTTTTTATTAAAATCGTTTTTTATTTTATTTTTTTTTATTACATTAAATTGCTTGTTTTACTATTGACACAAGTGTTTTTATATGTGTTGTTCAAAAAGTTTACAAAAGTGTATTGCTATCTTGATTTCTGCTGACATGATTATTGCTAAGTTTCCTTATTGCCGGTGAATGTCCCTAATTTATCTTGAACTGTTAATTGCTATTGTAGTAAGCGCGTGTGTTGTGGATAGATCCATCAGGACTTGACAATCCCCACCTTTCCTTTGGGTCACTAGTTATTGATCAAGGTTAGTGCCATTTTTTTAAACATTGAGAGGTAGTTGGTTAGGTTTGTTGGCAAAAGCATGCCATTATTCTGATTGGGGATAAATCTTAGTTAAGGCTTCGGGGGGGGTCATGAAGTTAGTTTTGTAATAATTAAAACGTTTTGGACTCCTAATAATGTGTGTAGAGTCTTTCTCAACTATTACTTTCGTCTTGTAGTTCCACCATTTTTTTACCGAATTAAAACCTTATGATTTCTCTCAACCTTTGTGTTGACTTTTAGCATGTATTTCAGGTCCTAGGGTATGAAAGGAAATGGACCGGGATGGTAGCCGTGGTGGCTTCAATGAGACGGATTCTGTGTTTTATCTAAAAGTCTATGCAATTTTATTTTCTTTTAAAAAACATAAGTCATCTTTTGGTATTATGAAGCTTTTGATTAATTAAACATGTACTTGAATGTTTATTATCTTTTAATCATATGGGACCTAATGTAATAAACTCTGGATTTTTTGCTATGGCATCGAATGAAATCTTTGTCTTAACGTCCATTTTATGGTCGTTTCTATATCTTGATTTGTTTGAACTTTGACGTTGCTCCCCAATTTTACCATACCGCTGCTACCTGATTTTGGGGGTGTTTTGTGTTAAAGATTGCCAGAGCCAAGGTTATAGGGAACTGGGTCATTTTCAAAACCTAGTCTATAACCACAAAGTTTAAAGGTTTTCTTTTCTTTCATTTTGAATACAGAATCCTTCATCGCCTATCCGATATCCACATGTTTGCCGCGTATTCCCTGATCCTTACTTAATTTTCGATTGTCATTATTGCATTTTAGATAATCTTAGATATATAATACTTGGTTTAAATTTGATCTCTTACGTCTATCTTTTGACATTTTCAATATCTATTTCTATTCGATCAATTATATAATATCGCACTATCCTTGATTAATTTATGGATTATTAATATTCATTCTCCATTATTTACATGTGCCATGACTCTGATACTTTTACCAATTCTCAAACGAATATGTTTACATTGTGTTGCCAGAAAGGGATATGCCGCCCAGAGATTTAAGAAGAAAATCTGTAGGAAGATAGTGGAAAAGCATGTGGCCAAAGCCATTGAAAAATATGAAAAAGAACTTGAGGCTGACTCAAACAATACTGGTGGGATCCGGATCAACAAATATGGAGGAGGAACTTTTGTACCAGAGATTGCAAGGATGTTCATATAAGGACATTTTATGTATGGCATAAGCCTAATCTTTCAAGGGGATAAAGGTGTAGTAGACTGAAACGTTGATGATTTCGAAAAAGACGGAGCAAGTGTTTGGAAATTTGCAAATGGTGACTAAAGATGACCAAAGGTTAGGAAGTTTTGCTTACAGTTGATGATCGTGCACTGTTATCGATAGGGTTCGTGCTCTAACCTGGTGTGGAATGGAAATGTTCAGACTTTGGGGGAATTGCTAATGCTAATCAGATCCCTGGGTGGAGCAACGCGAAGAAAGCTATGATGGACACACTTTGCAATATGCCCAGTAGAGCAACTGAAATCAAAGGATTGGAAACAAAGAGCTTGGACTTTGACTGCTGAAAGGAGATGATATTGAAGCTTACATACTATAGAGTTTCCAGATACTGGCCTTGATTGTTGTCATGAATTGGTGCTCTAAAAAGAATAGAAGATTGAAAGGTAGTTCGTGGGTTTTTCTGAAGAATCAAAGGAAAATATCACTTCTTCAAGCCTGCTAACTCTGGCCATGATGCAATAAAACATGGCCGTGAACTGGAGTGAGCAATAGTTCAGGGTAGAGGCTGCAAGAAGTATTGGGGAAAAGCAATATAAAAGGGGAAATGGGAAGACAACCAGGAGAAGAAACACAGACAAACAAATACCCATAACTACAACAATAAACCACAACAACAACATAACCACAACAACAACAATAACCGCACCGAACAACAATCATCACTAGCTAAAAAACAAGTGACCAAAAACCTGCAGGGCATTGCTGCAAGCCCCAGCTGGAGGAAAGATTTATGCTGGTAATTTTACCAAAATGCAACGGTTTGCACTTAACATCTATCATGAACGTGTCTCAAAGTGTGCCAGAGATGTCAAAGATTAGGTCACATGGAGAGGATTGTTGAGTCGGCTCAGGGTCAGGTTAATGACTTCACTGCAGAAAGTGACATATTTCGTTGTAGTTGGTGGTCGAGAAAGGGGACATTTCAAGGACAAGTGTCCGAAAGCAGGGAACCAGCAGAATGATAGAGCTCGTCGGAGAGCTTACGTGGTGGTTGAAAATCCATAGCAGAATCCGAATGTGGTTACGGGTAGGTTTCTTCTTAATGATCACTACGCTTGTATTCTCTTTGATTCAGGCGTTGAGAAGAGTTTTGTATCTTCTGCGTTTACAAATTTTATTAATATTGCCCCAGCCACTTTAAATACTAGTTATGAAATCGAATTAAAACAGAAAAGTCATTAGCACCAATACCATTTTACGTAGTTGCACCTTAGTCTTGTGTAATCACGTGTTCAAAATAGACTTGTTACCAAACCGGTCTAGTTTTTTTTTTTTTGTTTTTTGATAGTTTATTCATTGGGAATGGATTGGTTGGCATACCACCGAGCTCTCATCGATTATTATGAGAAGATTGTCCGTATTCCTCTTCCGAATGGCAAGATTCTTGAAGTTCAAGGCGAGAGACCGAAAAAGGATCTTGGTTCACTTGCATGTATCAAGGCTGATGAGAAAAAGCTTGATGACATACGTGTTGTCCGAGACTTCCCTGAGGTATTTCCAAACGATCTGTTAGGTTTACCTCTTGTGCGAGAGATAGAATTTCGCATTGATCTGGTTCCAGGCGCATCGCCAATTGTTAGATCTCCATACCGGTTAGCCCCTTGATAGGTGTAAAATACACATATCCGTTTATACCTAAAATGGCCCTAAATAACCAAAAACACACTTAAAATGGCAAATATATACTTGTTTTTGTGTTTTGTGTGTGCAGGTACGGATAAAACAAATATCACAAGAAAACCGTCAAAAATGGGCAAACACGGATGCAGGAAACGGAAGAGCACAAAATAAGCCAAGGATTCAAATCCAAAGCCAAGAAAAGTCAACTCTCAGTCAACTATGATCAAGCTTCAATCAAAGAAAGTCAAACCTTGGTCAACAAAAGTCAACCACTAGAAGACAAAAATCCTAATGTTTCCATTTAAGACCCTCAAGTTTCCAATGTTACATAATTGGTCCCTATGATAAAATGGGCCTTAAACCCTTTTTACCTTTACCCGGATCCAAAGCCCATTACACTAAGTCTAGGGACCATTCTTGCCAAAGATAAAAGTTATTTTACACTTGGTCTTTTATTAAACAAAGACAAGGACCCAAATTGCCAACACCCCAAAGTTCAAACCCGTTTTACCCCCTTCAGTTATAAAAAGGAATATGGCGCGAAAACCTGTTTCATTATTCACCATCTCCTACAATTAACCCACGCAGTCAAACAAGGGGCTTTTCTCAATTGAAGGGTGATTTAGACAATTCAAGGGATGACCAACAAGATGACAAGGACAAGTTAGTCAAATCAAGCACCCTCATTGGCTCACTAATGCCACGTGAACTCAAAGAAGCACAAGAGATGATGATTTTTACATTGGAATTACTCACACAACTAGTACAAGGACGTCACATCAAAGGATTGCCAGCTTGGCAATCCGTGTGACTAGCAAGTGATCTAACGGCTCTAATCTATTCTCCAATGATTGGATTAATGTATGGCTATGATTGGCAGGAGCGTGGGTAGCAAGGGAGGCCTAGAAGGATCTATGATAGGCTATAAATAGAGCTCATACTCTCACACACAGGAGATCTAGTTAGCTCTTTAATTTTTAGCTTAATTGTTTTAGCTTATGCAATGTTCTCTTTTAATGTAATTTTCATTTAATCCTTTTGTAAGTTCTTTTCAGTAATGTAAACAAGATTCTAGTTAATAAAATTGAACTTTTACTTTCCAATAATCTGTCAAAAGCTCTTGTTTTATTCATAAGCTCTTTAATGTT
>BQNB010034788.1:0-10000 GCA_026074375.1 Tanacetum coccineum
AGCCTAGGCGCGCCTAGGAAAGGAGACGGATTTTGAAACTTTCTTTTCGAATTTAATATTCATCGCCCTCATATGTTAATAATAGATTACCTAGAAACTAAATAAATCAATCAATTTGAGTGTTTGGTCGTTCAATTCAAGTGTGTGCACATACAGACCTCTCCCTCTATTTTACGCATGAGATAATGTAATCTCGTCATGCCATGAATCTGATACATTGCTTGATATTTTTGGTTTATGTAACACCCCCAAAATGGGTCGCAGCAGAATAAGGGTCTGAGAGTGTTACTTCATAGATCAACAACACAAGATATGAGAACGACCTCTATATGAGTCGTTTGAAAATGATACATTGGATTAAATAAACTTGTTTGTTACAGAAGCCTGAAGCTTAAATTGTTCACCCATGAAAATGTAAAGATTTTGGTACATAACAAATACTCTAAAATGTAATGCATTTAAATCTCCATGCAAAATGATTCCCAAAATGTTGACCCCCAATGTATCCTTGTTCTTGTACCTTATTGACCTGAGAAAAACATGCTTTAAAACGTCAACATAAAGTTGGTGAATTCACAGGTTTAATAAATGTATAAAGTAGGACCACAAGATTTCCAAATGTAAGACATGTAACACATACAATATCTCAAAAGTAATTACGAAATGCACTAAGCTCATGACACTGAAGCTACAACATATATGTATGCAAATTAATGCAAATAATGTGCCCGTGTAGATGTTCAACCCGCAACATCCAAATTGTTCCGACATGGTATACATTCGTTGTTTTAGTACATTCGAAACTAGTGAGCGCTACTCACTCGAACGGGGATGTCAATCCCAAATAGATCTATTCATAATATTCGCGCTTACAATCTAGTAATTAACAGTTCATGATTCATGGGCATAGTGGGTTATAGCTACTTAGGCAAACTCGTAATTTGTATAAAAGTGTACTTGCGTCCAATCGTAAAACAATGCATGTTTCTCACCCCAAAGTTGTAAATCAATGCAATAGTATAAAAGCGGGGCTATGAACTCACCGTACGTGAAAGATTTGATTATCTAAATCAAATATGTAAATCGTCTCGACAATCCGAATGCAACCTAATTAATTGTAGGTCGTATGATCATAATGTATTTTATATAAATAAAATATCACATGTTATATAGTTACACCACCACCTAATAGTTTTTGTTAAACTTTAAAAAGTTGAAATATTAATTAAATCGTACTTTGTTAAATAAAGGTACATGTATTTGTATCCGTAAAGAAAATATTATTTTTCGTTCAACAATGTATTATTTGTTAAAAATATATGATTTAATATTTTTATTGATTATGTAATGATATTATATAATTAATTTAATTGTTTTATAAAATAATGTATAAAAGTAAAAATAATGCGCGAGGTTTTATAAACCTCATATCTTTATCGTTTTAACTCCGTTTTATACGTTTCTTATGTGTATGGATTCGTAATTGAAAAGTCTAATCAAATTTTATATTTATTATATGGTTAAGTACTGTTATGAACAGTAACAGTAAGTGAAAGTTTATAAAAATACTTTTTATAACTTTAATTATTGAAATCGTATTTTAATTGTATCTCGTTCGTTTTAATTCGGTTTTTAGTGATTCCAATGTCCACGTCTTCGTAATTAAAAGCTCTATTTAGGAAAATTACTTCCCAACAGTTTACTATTGTGAACAGTAACATATTTTTATAAATTTACTTTTATAAAAATACTTTTTAACTTAAACTTGTAAATAACGTATCACCTTCATTTTAAATCCGTTTTTCGAGTTTCTTACATGTTTGGATTCCTAATGACTTGTACTTTTTCATAAAAATATGTCCCCTAATTATCAGACCTGAAAACAGTGAAGGTTTTTATAAAATAACTTTTATAAAAATACTTTTATACATTTAATTATTGAAAACTTAAAAATGTCATATCTCCTTCGTTATTGCTCGGTTTTTCAAGTTCCTTATATGCTTACGATCCTTGTGATAAGTACCAATTAAATAAAAAAATAAAATATACATGTGTATACACGAATTCAAACAGTAGGTAAGTAAGTTTTTACATAATTAGTTTTATACACTTGTTTTATATACTTTTCACTTTATTAAACCCTTACAAGTCCTCTAACTTAATAAGTAACATAACTTGATATATCTTAAGTCCTCTATAATATGTCCATGATGCTTGTCCATGAGTAAGTGTCCTCAAAATTATTTGTTCATAACTTTTGTAATTAAAACTTTCAACACAAAATAATTCATAACCTAACCATATAATTTATTTAACACTTATATATAATGTGTACTTCCATTTTAAATGTTATTTCACCAATGTACATAATAAATTCGAATCATATATATCTTGTAGTATCTTATAGATCATAAAAATGAACATAGGTGGTGTTTAACATATATAACAAGCATGTAAAGTAAGAAATATGAATAAATGGAAATGTTAATCTTTAAATAGACCTTATAGAAGTGTAGAGGATTGATGAACACAAGCTTATACTTAAGCTTGAACCCAATAAAGTAAACCCAAGATTAAAACCCTAATGAAACCCTAATTTCTTTTCTTGCTTCAAATCCTTGCTAATACCAAAACCCAAGCTTCCAAAACACCTTGAATGATCTTAGATATACTTAGAATGAATGCTTGAACACTTGTAACCTTGTAGAATGAAAATTATATGAAAACCCTAGTATGAAATTGTGAGCCGTGGGTTTTTGTTATAGAGGAGAGAGTTTGCTTGAAATTTGTTTAATGAGTGAGAGTGTATGATAAATGAATATGGGACTTGCCTTTTGTAGTAACTAGGAATGTCCAATACAACCTTAAACAAAACCTTTGACTTGAAATGGTTTAGGGTACAAGAGCAAAGAGCTCTCCTCCTCCCCATGCCTATACACGGCTGAAAATGGGTAGAGATTACCCTTGATAAGCCAATTTCTTGATACATGGGTCTTATGTGTACTTGTGTGTAAGGTTTGACTAGGATAGTACTACTTAGTGGGGGGGGTTTAAGGTTTTATTCTTGTATACAACACTTGTATCCGGTTCTAAGTGCTTCATGGGTAGAAAAAGAATTAATTTTTATGTATTGGATATAATTGTGGGTATTGGTTTGAGTATAGATATGTATAGGTGCTTCCGGGTATGCCTAAATGTAATTTATTGCGAAACGTAAGCGTTTTACGTAACCAACAAAAATAAAATAGGAAAAGTTATAAATTATACTCTTAATAATCATATAACACTTGCTTGACGTAAACTTTTATTTGTTTGGTGTCCGTTTACGTTGAACGTTGATTTTTAGTTTACGCGATTTAACTATAAGATAATAATTAAAAGCGAACGCGTAAAACTCTAAAAATAAATAATGGTAATAATTGAGTCGGGAAAGGACCTGAAATAACGGATTGTTACAAATTTACCTTTTTACACATGTTCTTTACACCTGATTCTTCACATATTGAAAACACCAAATCCTAGTGAACGAACGGCTTACCAACCAAAACTAGCTACATACGAAAGGGTCATACTTACCTGTGTGTTCTTAGCTTTATTCGATAATTCATGTTATAAATTTAAAACTAGTAGTCGTAAGACACATCAACACTGAAGAAACTTAAACTCATCATTCCACTAAAACTCCCACTGAAGAACCTTATTCACAAGAGCATCAGTCTCCATCACCAAACATGGATCAGCCTAAATCCTCCCATGCCAAGAAGACTGATGCATCAGACTCTGCATCCTCATGTTCTGAAACTTTCAATCCGTTTGAAAACTACATGTCAATCACTGAAAGGAAACTAATATTTAAAGGAATTTCTTCCTCCACCCCCTCAGGTAGTGCAACAATTCCAACAGTCACACAACCTGAAGTCAATGAAACTGTTGGGGGAGAATTTACAGAGACACGTGGTTGTTTAGAAAAAAAACTTCCTCTTACACTAAGGGGGTGGGGGGACTGTCAATTGTCAAAATAACAAAAGAAGCTGAAATTGAACATGTTAAAAAGGAGCCTAAAGTTGAAATGGAGCTTGTGCAAGATCCTCAAGTCACTAAGCCAATTCCAATCATCATTGTCAGACTAATAACATAGCTTAATCCTGAAGTTGAAATAATTGGATCCTTATCAAGACTTCAGCTCACTGACACTATCCTTGAAATCCTAATTCCTCAGCCTGAAAGCCCACAAGCAACTCCAAAGCCTGATAGAGGGAAGGGTATAGCTAGAGACACTGACGAATCACCACCAAAGCTTGTCAAAGCCTCAACAAAAGTTCGTCCGTATCCTGATACCCTACTGCTTGTACCTTATGAAATTCATGGAAAGATGTATCAGCTTACTGAGAAAGAAATTCAGGCTCGCTTAGACAAGGAAGAAAAGCTGGAAAAGGCTGCAAGAGAAGCAATGCTCAGTAAGCCTAAGTTAATTAAAGTTGTTCATGAAGAGGCCACCAAAGCTGGAGTTGATCCAAAGGTTCTTTCAAGTAAGAAAGGTGGAGAAGAGTTCTTAAAAAGTCAAAGTGCTAAAATTAAAGTCTGTTAGGAATAAAGGCGTCTCAAGTTAATACTGCTGATTAAAGAAACTACTGCTGCTAAAGATTAGAAGAAATAGTTTAAGTCATTAGTACTGCTAATGTAAAAGTTAGTACTGCCAGTACAAAGTGTTAGTACTGCCAGTTTATTAGTACTGTTAGTTATGTAGTTAGTACTGTTGGTATAAATAGTTAGTACTAGTAAAGTGATATGCATGAGATATATTAGGAATAGATATGCATTGATCACTTGACGCGTTTTGAAAGCCCATTAGGGTTTCCTTGGTGTATAAAAGGAACCCTAAGGCATAGATCTAGATATCAGTTTTCACATCAGTTTTCATATTAGTATTCATAGTTTGCATAGCAATCATAGTTAGTATTCATAGCTATTTTGTAATTCAAAATAGTATTCAATATATTGAAAGTTTAGTAAAGATCTTGTTTTTACTGTTTCATTATTCTTCTTAGTATTGCAAACTAGATTCCGCATAGTTTGTGATATTCTCAATCTTAGTTTCTACTATAGTTGTCTTGGATCTATCCAATATAACTAAGCTTTAACAAGCTAAGTAAGATCTGTCAAGAAGGGATCAACAAGTGGTATCAGAGCTTGTTGAGAAACTCTGAATAAGAAGAACACTATATCTACACAAGATCTCATAATCAAAGAGAAGATGGAATCACAGTCAGAAACTACCCAAACAGTGTCTGCACTAAAACTTCCAGTACTCAAAACTGGAGATTATGATCTATGGAGCATGAGAATGGAGCAATATCTTACTCATACTGATTATGCTCTTTGGGAGGTTATTGTGAATGGTGATGCACCTGCTATTGCATCAGCTAGTGCTGGTACTGTAGGTCCCATTCCTCCTAAAACTGATGAACAAAAGCTAGCAAGAAAGAATGAACTGAAAGCAAAAAGCACTCTGTTGTTGGCCATTCCTGATGAACACCTATTAAGGTTTCATGGAATCAAGGATGCAAAGACCTTATGGGAAGCAATCAAGGCCAGGTTTGGAGGCAACAAAGAATCAAAGAAAATAAGAGGCCCATTCTGAAGCTAGCAATATGAGAAATTTTACTGTGCATCAAAGATTTGTAAGGATGGATTAAAACCTATGATAGGTTTTAGAAACTCATCAGCCAATTAGAAATTCATGGTGAAGTTATCTCTCAGGAAGATGCAAATCTAAGTATGCGAGAAAGTCTTACCATCAGCTTGAACAATATGTTTTAATCATGAGAAAACAATTGATTCTAGGACACTTTGAGCATGGATGATTTGTACAACAATTTGAAGGTATATGAAGCTGAGATTAAAGGCCAATCAAGCTCAAGCTCAAACTCTCAGAATGTGGCTTTTGTATCTTCAGAAAACACTAGCAGTACTAATGAAGCAGTTAATACTGCTCATGAAGTTTCTACTGCTAGTTCAAAAGGACAAGCTTCTTCCTTAACTTATGCTGATGATGTCATGTTTTCCTTCTTTGAAATTCAATCTCAAATGTCACAATTGGACAATTGAGATTGAGCAGATTGATACTGATGATCTTGAAGAGATAGATCTTAAATGGCAGGTGGCCATGCTTACCATGAGGGTAAAGAGATTCTTAAAGAAGACATGAAAGAATCTGAATTTCAATGGCAAAGAAAGTTGAATGTTACAACTTTGATAAGACAAAAGTTGAATTTCAATGGCTTTGATAAGACAAAAGTTGAATGTTACAACTGCCACAGGAGAGGTAACTTTGCTAGAGAATGCAGGGCACCAAGGAATCAAAGGAATAGAAATGGAGATGCTCCAAGAAGGATTGTACCAGTAGAGACTCTTGCAAATGCCTTGGTTGTTCAAGATGGGATATGTGGTTATGATTAGAGCTATCAAGCTGAAGAAGGACCCACAGACTTTGCTCTAATGGCCCATTTGTCTTTAGGTTCATCCAGTTCATCAAGCTCAACTACTGAGGTACAGAATTGCTCTAAAGAATGTTTAGAATCTTATCAATCTCTTCAAAAATAGTTTGATCAACAACGTAAAGTTCTAAGTAAAGCTAATCTAGAAATAATAGCTTATCAATTAAACTTAGAATCATTAGAAGCTAGAATTGTTATTCATCAAAAAATGAAGCTGTTTATGAGGAAGACATTGCATTTTTAAAATATGATGTTAAGGTAAGAGATAATTCTATAACAGAGCTTAAAAATCAGTTAGCAGAGGCTTTAAGAGAAAAAGATGATTTAAAACTAAAATCTAGAAAAGTTTGAACAATATCCTATGAAGCATAACTAAAATGATAAAACAGTCAAATAAGTGTAATAACAAGTTCTAGGTGTGAGTTTTGACAGTCAAATGAATGAAAATGAATTGCATGATTATCATCTAAATAAAAGTGAAGTGTTTGAAAGTGCATCTGATAGTAGTGTGAATGAGATTGAAGAGGAAAATAATCAAGTAAATGATAGGTTTAAGAAGGTTGAGGGATATCATGCAGTTCCCCCTCCCTACACTGGGAACTACATGCCCTCAAGACCCGATTTATCCTTTGTTGGATTAGATGATTCTATCTATAAGACTAATGTGAGTGAAACTATCTCTAGTGTGCCTAGAATTGAATCAACTACATCTAAGTCTAGTAAGAATAGTTTGGAACAACCTAAATATGTTAGGCCTAGTGCTCCTATCATTGAAGAGTGGGAGTTTGATAGTGATGATGATTGTGTGATTAGACCTTCATTTGAACAGAATAAACCTAGTTAGGCTAAAATTAATTTTGTTAAATCCGATGAAAATACTAGGAAATCTATTATTGAACAAACAATATAGGCAGCTAAAAAACCTTAGGAAGTTAGAGTCCCTAGATTGTAATAAAAGAAAATTGGGAATGGAATAATGACTCAGAAACTATAGGATGGTTTTGAGTTAAATAAGAAAGCTTGTTTTGTATGTGGAAGTCTTAACCATTTAATCAAGGAGGCCTGTTAATACTACTGCCCCTAAACCAAAAGTGAATGATGCATTACCCATAACATATTCTTATTTTAAAGCACATTCATCAGTAAAAAGGGCTTTTAACCAAAAATCAGCAGCTAAAACCAATAAGTTTAATGAAAAAGTTAATACTGCTAGGGTTAACAATGTAACTACTGCTGGGCCAAAAGCAGTAATTAGTGCTGCTGTAAGAAATGGGGAAAATGCTGTTAAGTCCTTAGCATGCTGGATTTGGAGACCAATAGGAAACATTATTGACCATAACTCCAAAGATAGTGGATCATACATGCTTAAAAGATTTGAATATGTTAATCTACAAGGCAGACTTAAGTCAGTAATGGCTTGGGTCCCTAAGAGAAAATAATTCTCGTATTTTGAGTGTAGGGTAATCCACAATATACTTTACAGGATCAAGGGATTTTTAACAATGGATGCTCTAGGCATATGACTAGAAACAAGTCCTTTCTTACAGATTATCAATAGATTGATGGTGGATTTGTTGCATTTGAAGGAAGTCCTAAAAGAGGTAAAATTAGGACTGGGAAATTAGACTTTGAAGATGTATACTTTGTAAAGGAACTTAAGTTTAATCTTTTCTCTGTCTCACAAATATGTGACAAGAAAAACAGTGTTCTTTTCACAGAGACTGAATGTCTTGTTCTATCCGCTGATTTTAAAGCTACTTGATGAAAGTCAAGTCCTTGCATAAAATTCCTAGACCAGAACAACATGTACATTTTTTAATCTAAAGAATGTTGTTCCTCCAGGAGGTTTTGACTTGTTTTATTTGCAAAGCTACAATAGATGAGTCTAAATTTATGGCATCTGAGGCGGTCATATAAACTTTAAAACTATGAACAAACTTGTGAGGGGAAACCTTGTTAGAGGTTTGCCTTCAAAGATTTTTGAAAATGACCATACTTGTGTTGCTTGTCAGAAAGGAAAGCAACACAAAGCCTCTTGTAAGACCAAGCTTGTGAGCTCTATCAGCCAGCCTTTACAAATGTTGCACATGGATTTGTTTGGTCCAACATTTGTAAAGAGTCTAAATAAAAAGATGTATTGCCTTGTTGTCACTGATGACTTTAGTAGGTTTAGTTGGGTTTTCTTTTTGGCCTCTAAGGATGAGACTAGTGGAATCCTTAAAACTTTTATCACAGGCATAGAAAACCAAATAAATCATAGGGTTAAAATTATCAGATGTGACAATGGAACTGAGTTTAAAAATAGTGAAATGAATCAGTTTTGTGAGATGAAAGGAATCAAGAGAGAATTTAAGTGGGTGCTAGGAACTCACAACAAAATGGAGTAGCCTGAAAAGAAAGAAGAGAACACTAAAAGAAGCAAGCTAGAACTATTCTAGCACAGGTTCACTGTTCCTACATACATATATTGGCTAAGCCAATTAATACTGCTTGCTATGTTCAGAATAGAGTTTTAATAACAAAGCCTCATAGCAAGACACCTTATGAACTTTTAGTTGGTAGATCACCAAATCTAGACTTCATGAGACCTTTTGGGTGTCCTGTTACTATCTTGAATACCTTAGATCATCTAGGCAAGTTTGAAGGGAAGGCTGATGAAGGGTTCTTGGTTGGATACTCTGTAAATAGTAAGGCATTTAGGGTATTTAACTCTAGAACCAGGAAAGTTGAAGAGAACCTGCATATTAAATTTCTAGAAAATAAATCTAATGTTGCAGGAAGTGGTCCAGAATGGCTCTTTGATATTGATTCACTGACAAAATCTATGAATTATGAGCCAGTTACTGCAGGAAATCAAACTAATGATGATGCAGGTATAGAGACTAATATTAATGCAGGGCAAGCTGGACAGGAGAAAGCATCTGATCATGAATACATACTGCTACCATTCATGCCTTCTGATTCACCACTCTCTTCAAGTAATCAGAACTCAGAAGATAAGGATGCTGATGATGAACCAGGCAAAGGAGATGAAGGTCTTGATCAAGAAAGGACTGATAGCAGTACTCAAGATATTAATACTGCTGGGCCAATTAGATAGATACCTGCCAGTAACAAATATAATACTGATAGGTCTAAATATTAAATATTGTTAGTTATAATGATCCAAGTATGCCAGCTATGGAGATACAGCCTATTTGATAGCGCATAGAGGAGAAAGATGTTGGTGCAGAGTTTAGACTCAACAATTTGGAGACAAAACCAAAAATGTTAGTATCTATTCCCACAAAAACCAGAATACACAAAGATCATCCTAAAGAACCCAGATCTTGGAGACCTAAACTTTATCACTCAAATAAGGAAGAATGAATCAATTTTTCTGAAGAAAATGCTATGATCAGCTACATTAGCAAGCAAAGAAGAACAAATCACAAAGATTATCAGAACTGCTTATTTGCCTGTTTTCTCTCTCAACAAGAACCCAAAAAGGTGATTCAAGCTTT